>JAJMJI010000062.1:0-13071 GCA_030563505.1 Candidozyma konsanensis | reverse complement strand
GCCACAATGAAAATGTGAAAAAATTTAATCCATCGACATTCCAGTTACACAATTGAAGAAAGGGTACAACCAAAGCATTGGGAATTCATAGTGGGCAAACAGGAAGGACAACGAAAGATCAGAGCAGAGTGTGTTTTTATTTTCTTTGATTATCTGATTCCATTCCGGCTCGTATAATTCTCAACTTTTGTTCTCCAGAAGAAAACTTGAATTCTCTCCTTGGATCTCTATCTCTACTCAACTTAGCAAAAGCACTATAAGATTTCCAGACTGATTAGTGCGTTCTAGAAGCCCAATTGAAGTCTAAGTCCGAAAGGGGACCCGGAAATGGCATTCCGTGAGTGCTCGTATGTTTCAAAGTGGTGCCTTTTATTTTTCACCAAAATGAACCGATTTTATTGGCTCGCCATTGGTGCCAATTCTGACTTTGCCAAATCGCTTAATGGTCCGATGAAATAGTCAAAAATATAAAGAGTTCAGATCAATCAAAAACACAAACTCCGCTAACTCCAACTTTTTCCATACGGCCGTCGTACGATTGGTGGGGCGTTCTGAATAGGGCAGGACAAAGCGAGTCAGCCTGGTACGTTAAAATGAGTTGGATCTTTCGTGCTTCGTATTTTGAATTTATCCATACCCAGTCTTGGCTTTTCTATAAAGTTTGACCCGGCCACAGGGTGCAAATCCCATACTTAAGTAAAGCTCCACCAGTATCAGCTGCCATTTTGACAGCTGCAAGTCCTCTTACTACAGCAACTATCTCTTGTGCCTGCTACAGCAAATAATAGACGAACAGCAAATTCTTACTCAAAGTAGCAAGCCCTGCGGTTATGTGGCACCAATGTGTCAACATCCGTCGGACCGTTGTGGTGTACGGGTTTCCCCGTGTCAGCTCCAGCTCCTCCTGACACCCAAGCCACCCCCAGGCAGCGGGGTTCCCAGCATGCTTGCATGTGACCCCACGGCAAGACCCCCTCTGGGTCTAGGGCGCCAGAGGTGCGTTTATTATGGTAGGCCGCAGCTTCTGGCATGTTTTGACTGTGTGAGCCGCTTGCCCGACTCGTAAATCAGCGGAGGTCGGTCCCCACCCCGCAGTGCCCCGCTACGGCTGCGGGCCTAGAAATAACATGAACCCTATTTCCAAGCGGCATTTACAAACCCCCTGGGGCGCTCGATTTTTGGATCTCTACTATTTGCTTTACTTCACGGATCACCGTTAAATCAAGTGGCTCATTGTTATGCAGCCTCTAACAGGGGCTTTCGGTCAGCCTTGGCCTCCTCCGTATATGTAGATAAGCACGAGGGGTGACCGCAAAAAGCAATGGGCTTTGCACGGTTGATCGTTATTTACGAGGAGCTTTGGATTCCGACAACTGTGGTTTCGTATCAGGGAGCGGGGCTGATAATATTTTTGAGAGTGGGGTCGATGAGATGATAAGTGTGGCGAGTTAGTTGTCTAGTCTTGATTATCTGCAGTTTGTTGAAGTTTTGCAGCCATTTCCACCTGATGTGTGGATGAAGTTTTAGTGGTCAATATCGCCAAGACATAAAAAGGATGGGGAATAGTCATGGTTGAAACTTTCTTTCGTTTCTTCCCCTCAAAATTTGCTCGGCAGTGGCTGACCAGAATGTCCAATGAGGCGTAATCTTAGAGAATGATATGGCCTGGTGTAGATTGACGAAAATCTGTGTTTTGGTCGGCTGAGTTTCAAAATTGTCTTTGTCAAAAGCTAAAAGGGTGAAAGTTTAATGGCTCTCAATGATCCTAGAGAAATCCGCAGCGGCGTGAAGCTCACAAGGTCAACTAAGAATAAGCTTTGCTGCATTAAATGAACAAAAAAAATGACACAGCGAATTGGGCCAGCAAAACTCCTCCAACAAACCCATTCTTTTTGATCCCGCCCGATTGCTACTACCGTGCTGGCATACGAAGCTGTTATCGTTTTATCAACAAGAAACAAACCAACAGTTTACTGTACGTGAAACCTTGGAGACACAGTACAATTGAAATACAAGCAAAAGGACGTTAACATATCAAGTCTAAGTAAGCATTAAAATCTCAGGAGACGTGAGGAATAAAAGTTGATTACATTGGGCAGACATTGAGATCGTTATCGAATCTGATGAATTCATTAACCACCAACGGACGAACAATTGGTATTCAAATGCTTTTCTTCTTGATAATTTGTATGTCAGTGGTCGTAAGTGCAGCTGATCTCATCGACAGTGGTTTGGATGACTTGATAAGATGTTTGGGCAATTACACTGCTAATTATGAATATTCAGTCTCACCACACTCCGGTGTTGAAGTGTTTCCGAAATATAGGGACCATTTGGATCTACATGGAGAGGACAAAATCTTGATCGAGTGTTTGGGAAAAATAGAAAACGGCTACGATATATTGATTACTTCTAGACCTGAAGCACAATATAATAGCCAAGATGATAATAGTTCTGAGTATAGCGGGCCGGTAGGCAACGCATTAGAGCCAATAAGCAGTGGCGAGGAGGAGAATATATCAGGGAAACAATTTCTGTTAGATCAGAATAACACCGGTGTGCATAGCTCTGGGAGAATTCTTGCAAACATAAGGGATATAGAGGGACATGGCAGTAATCATTTTAAAGGAGACACAATCTTCCAAGCAATAGAATCCTTTTTTTTCAACGACCATCAATAGAACAATACAAAAACTACATATTAAACCCACTCAATGGAATACTATAACGAAAGCTGTGTAAATCCCCAAATCTTGGAAATCTCAAATTCGGCTTGGGTTGCAAAAACAATCGCTCTGTCAGACGTCACAAGAACAGTTACGCTTCCTTTGTTTGAAGATCTTTTCGGTTTTGTCTCACTTTAATCCAGTTTATGACCATGACGCATTGAGAAACAATGAAGAACATGAGCGCAATCCCAGCGAAGAAGTTGGGACATCCTTTGGAAATTCGACTTGTTGGGCATTTTGAGCAAATATGATTCTGGATTCAAAAATTTCCAGGCTGTCACGGACTTTCAGCTATCCCTGGACACAACTGATACTCTGTCGGTGTGACATATTGATTAACAAAAGGGGTTTGTTAAGCTTCAAAAAAATTTTTGGTCAATTTTCTGATGTGCTCTTGTGCATCCGATTCATTTACTATTTCTGTACACCATTGACCTTCAATCTGAAATATGTTCGATTGGGCTATTTGATCTATTGATGATCACTTGTTTCAATGAAAGGACACATCGAACACTTCGTGGCCTCGTGATACGATAAGTTGACATCACACATTCGGATTGCAATGGTATAATTCTTGTAGATATCTTCCATACCTAGACACCTTCTTTGGCATTGGGGGCTGGTCGCTTGATCACTATTAGGTCTTACTACTCATTGCTACCAAATAACAAGACGTCACTCCTTTCAGCCAATAAGCTGGGAATAGCATCAATCCTTTGACAACAGGTAACCATTCAACGATAGATCATAGGAAGCGCTACACCTTCCGATTCCATCGACATAATCCAGAACCCACAATCTCGTTTCAACAATCAAGCCGTCCAAACCCAAATACAAATCATCCATAGACATTTATTTACCAAACAAAATCTACCTCAAATCCCTGTACGACTTGGTCAAAGAAGCCACGGGCTCAATCTCCTCATCTTCCTGAACTCTCTCTTCGTGCTCGTACTCCAAATTGTTCCACTCGTCCTCACGATAATTGTAATGCTTGAACAAAAACCAGAAAAGTATGCCCGACAAAAAACAGGCCACAGCCAAACCGGTGTAGTTCCAGACCATCTTGGGGTTTTTGGAAACAGGAGAAAGCGCTATGCCAAGAGCCAGGCCAAAGGCGTTCTGGAGAAGGAAAATCGACATAATAAACGACTTCATCGTAACCGGCGCCTTTGTGTATGCGTACTCCAAGCCGGTGATAGAAGCAAAAATCTCAGACATTCCCATCAAAAAGTACGCCGGCGTTTGGAGAGCGATGTGGATATTGTTGGGGATGTTTTTGTACTCTGGGGCACATTCCATAGGATGGTCGTAGCAGGGTCCGGCTTTGTAAAGAAAATGCTGCAATACGGCAGCATATACCATAGAAGCAGTGCCGAACATGAATCCCCAGAAAATCTTCGTGATAGCTCTCAAAGGCGTATACCTCCGAATAAACGGATAAACGAAGCGCTCGCAAATGGGAATAAAAATAATAATGGTGATCGGATTGATGGCCTGGAGAACGTCGTTGGGGAGTTTATGGGTGTCCATATCGCCGGCCATGGAAACGAAATTGTTCGACATTTGCCCGTACGTCAACCAGTAGATCGGGTAGAAGAAGAAAACCTTGCAAGCGTAGAAAGCTCTTTGGACTTCGCTTACGAATAAATCGTCCCAGGGAAACTCTTTGTCGGGGTTAAGCGACGGTCTAGCAGCATCAAAATTGAGCTTGGTCAAAGCAATAAACGCACACTTGAACGTCCGTGCAATAACCTTATCCCCGACTGGCACCTTGATATACACATTCTTTCCAAAAAGAAGCGCCACTATCACAACCACGAAAAAGCAGAATGGAAGGAGAAAAGCCGCCCAGAAGTCCACCTCTTTTTCCAACTCCGAGGTAGCGATGATGGAAAGCGACCCGATGTTGATCATGAGATAGAAAATCATAAAAACGTTCTGAACAGTGATATTGGAGTCCACGACGACTCGTTCGCCTGATTTTAGGGTTTTGACATGAGGTCTGAATTTGGGAACCTGGTCTGCAATCAAAGGGGAGACGTTCGACTTAACGCCGCCCGTGCCAATTCCAATAATAACCACAGCAAGTGCAAAGCCTGCCACTGAACCGTCCTTCGAAATCAGCGGAAGCGAAGTGACGAACAAAATTAAAATACCCACGATGTAGACCCCACTGAAAATACAGATCGTGAGGTACTTGCCGAAATACGTGTCGGCAACCCAGGCGCCAAAAATAGGCGTCACGTAGCACCAAAATTGCCAGAAATACGAAAGTGCCGTAGCTCCGTTCTGATCGAGTCCAAGCTTTCCAGGAGGAGTATCATCTGGAGAGTTTTGCATGTAGTTCTGGAACGGCGTGGAAAGGCCGTAGTAAGAGAAACGTTCCGCAAGCTCCACCAACGCCACTAGCCAGCAGGAGAGCGGGATTGAGTGGGAAACTCTTCTGAGCAGATTGAGCTCTTCTTCAGTGGGTTCTTCTGTGGCTTCCTCATTGGAGTCTGAGGAGGTGCTCGTGAGGTTCACGGAATGGGTGGTTTTTTCTTCCACTACCTGGACTACTTTGACAGACATGCTCTGACGGTGAAAAATTGGAGTACATTATTCTGACGCTGAAAGTGTGGGTCTTTATGTTCTCGGTGTTAGCGCCACACTGGCTGCGAAATTATGCATGGCTGCCAATAAGCCTCCCGGAAAAACGTCCGCGGGGCAATACTTCAAGAGGCGGGGCTCTAACTGTTGATGATAGTAGTACTAGAAGGATTTTGTGAGGCAGATTTTGGTCTGGCGGATATCGCTCATTGTGGCTGAATGCAGAAGGCTTCTTTTCAAAAAAGAATGAAAAGAGTAAGAATCGTGTCGAGTGTGAAGTCCTGGATTGTCAGTGACTTACTCAATTCTTGCTGTTCTTATCAAATGTTCCCACTTCGTTCCTTCCGTTCCGTCCGTCTGATTCTAGGCTTATCACTGTAGGGCGTTCCAATGCTGCAGAACTAGCCATTTTGATCGATTTATGCTGCTCTACATGGTGCCCAGAAATCAAAATAAGCGCTTGTGCAATGATAACGTTTATTGTACGACGATGAAATGCCAAGCCCAGCAACTGACGCTGACATAATGACACAATTTTTCTGGACAAGTTTGTCTAGGTTGGGATTCCTGGAAGAGTTTGCAATTCTGCGAGAAAGGTGGTGACGAAGAGTGGGGGTAAAGTCATCCAGGAGAATAGGAACTTTGACTCAGATTTTCATGGCTAACCTCCACAAAGTTGGTGCTGTGGATGCTTATCTGGAGTATGCATTGAGGGCTATGTGTTGGGTTTGGAGCCGTTTGAAAGGAAGTGGCTCTGCGTCGTTGCCTAAAACGGAGAAATCTAGTTTCAAAAATGGCCATCCAGTTGCAGGAAGCCCTGGCTAGGCTGTTCATACGAGCGATATCTAAAGCAACTCTCAATGGAAATCAGCTTTCGTTGTATCGGATTGGCTCATTTATGTAAACTAAGCCATCCTAGAGCCGAAAGGTCCTACGTGAGGCTTACAATGTGCTATAAAGCCCATTTTATTTCTGGTCTCAAGACAAAGTTGATTTCCAGAACCTTTCTCCCAAAGACAATTAAGAGATGGCTTCTTAGATACCAGATGTGAAAGTTTTGACACACCTACAAGTCTTCTCCCTCTTATTCCAAGCCAAAGTCCATTTGTCCTGTTTCATATCACATATAATTCCATTGCCCATATCATTCCATTTCCCGTATCCCATATCGTCAATTTCACTCTAATCTCATACATTCTCTTTTTCGCAGCCATTATACTTCACCACTGATCCCAGCAAACACCCACATCCCAAAGCAAAAAAAGACGAAACACCCCATAGCATCCCCTCCTCCTCATCAGCGCCAGCTTTTCTTTTTGAATCGTATGTATCAGCAGGGTTGAAAAAAAACCTCTGGCTTCGAAAAAGCTCCATCCTGCATAAACACCCACACCTCCAAGACTCTTCCTTTCCTTATCTCTTCTCCAATATGCTACAGCGAGTCGATAGCCATGAAAGCGTGCTGACGCTAATTTCAGCAGCAGCTACTGCCAGAGATCCACAACACCCAAACACCACCGACACCAGCTCCATCTGGCTGGACCAGTCTGCAGAAACATACACCATCGGATCACTTCCGCTCTTTTCTTCCCGGATTCTGGCGTACACACGGGTCCGGGAGCTTCCGGTTTTTGCCGGGACACTGAAGCTGGAGCTCTCGTGCTATCTTCTGACAAGCGCTGTGCAAAAGGGAGAAGCTCCCTTGCTCACTTTGCATTCGAACAAGTTCCACTTTTTGGCCCGAAACGCCCCGCTTTTGACAATTTGCCGTGATGAAAGCGATTTCTGCAAGGTCTATTTCAAGATCATATCGAACAATTTGACCTGCTACGTGTTTATGTTCGAAAAAGGCGAAAAGCTCTTTTTATTCAACAACGCACTCAAACCGTGCCTGGACATGGTGTACAAGGGCACGAAAGTCCGGATCTACGGAGCTTCAGGTGCCGCTTCCACTTATGGTAACGGCCACATCAAGGCGTTTGCACTTCTGGAAAATTCTCCCACTTTGGCGGATGAAATGATAATGCCTGAATCAGACGCTACAATCAAAGACGTGAAGATCCGTTTTTCCGAGCAAAGCCCGCTCTACGACGCCGTGACTAAACAGCGTAAATCACTGGTTTCGCTGATTTTGGCCTCGGGCGAGCCTTTGGTGAACTACCCTGTAGCCAGTTTTCTCGATCTAGGAAAGCAAAAGGTGGATGGGATCAAGTTGGACGGGGCTTTTCGAATTTTCGAAGTTAACGAAGGGGACGAGACAGAGGTGAGCTATGACACGCTAGTTCTTGCAGCAATAATGATGGTTTTGACTGAACAAGAGGTTCGAAAGATGAGAGGCAACAACAAGCCGTCGTATGTGCGTCCACCAGAGCACGGAGGATGAGGGGAATTGTCTTTGATGTTTTGGAGATGTGGTTTCAGAGCGAAGTCGGTGAATTTCTTGAAAATGAGTTTGGGAGAGTTGGGCTGTCTACGTTCAGCATACGCCGTTAATTTTGACTTCAAACTGCGGGATGGTAAATGAAACTTTTATACATGAAGAGCTTCAACTTTCTATGGAATCCCCGGAGTCGTTCTACCAGTTGAAAAGCGTCTTCACGTTTTCTCCATCTATTCATCTAAATAGAGCTTGTCCCCAAACGGCCACTGTGCTCTCTGTGGATCTGATTTCACAAAGCTGGCGGATTATCAGCTCTCATTTACCGTCGACCTGTTGAGACGAAAACCTGAGATACCAAAAGCTCTTATTTCGTCACTTCTTCTTTTGGTCTTTTTTCCTCATATCTCTTTCCAAAGTCATTGCAGCTCATAGATTTACTGTTAATCACATAATTTGCATCTTATAGTACCTAATCAATGGACATGGTTGGAGGAAGCATTTTAACAGAGATGGATATTCGATTAAAAACAATTTTTTTCAAAAAGTCAAGCTAGCTCTGTAAGTAGGAATTGTGGAGGTTTGAGACTCGCCTTAAGTCTTCTAAAGCCCCCTTTTAACCCCCTTGAGTATTCTTTTTTGTTTTTTCCAAAATTTTTGATGATTTTGGCACTTTCCTAATACGACACTTCTATGCCATATATTCCTGCAGCAATCACTTGCAGACACAAAATCCTCTCGGTGGCCAAGCTGGCTAAGGCGCGAGACTGTAATGTGATTGTAATCTTGAGATCGGGTGTTCGACTCACCCCCGGGAGATTTTGTCTGCCTTTATGGCCAAGTTGGTAAGGCACCTCACTAGTAATGAGGAGATCGTCAGTTCGAATCTGGCTGAAGGCATCATTTTTGCTACATTTGAAGAACCGTATACTTTTTTACTAATTTCACCGATCAGCTGGTGCTGGCAGCCTTCACAGCGAGCAATTCCACCTCCTCACGCATGGCGAACCCCAAGAGTTCGTCCCTGACGTCAGAGTCTAGGAATTCGTGTGAAATAACATAGACATCGCCATCCAGGGCAGGGTCGTGTTTGTAGTCTCCGCAGACATCACTAAACTCCCGGAAATAAGAAACAGAAAGGGTCACATCTGGTCCACTGGACTTGATGTAACTATTAAACTGCTCCTCCAACTCTTTGCCTGCTCCAATGCTAGATTTTACGTAAATATGAACGTGTTTGTGCACCTTGGCCAACTGGGCGACCAAATAAAGACTAAGTAAGTCTGTGGAGCTCAAAAGGTTATCGTGGTCCAAAATCATCCGAACAGTGGACTGGCGGTCGGTTCTGGTACGCTCAGTAGTGAGTAAAATGGCCATATGGCAATCGCAATTATCATAAAGATAGCGGTAAGACATGTCAAAATCGTTCTCTTCTTCGGTGTACTCAAGAACACTCTTCACTGTGTATGAGGTGAGAAGCAAATTGGCCAGTCCCGAAATGTTGTCGTTGATTGCAGCAGCGTAGTTCTTTTGTGGAGCCAAAATAGACTTGGAAGAAAAGTGCACATCCAACAAGGAACTGAAGGCCTTCACGATGGCAAGAATGGAGTGGGAATTGGTCAAATCAGTGGGCGATGAATCGAAGGAATCTGGAGCAGCACTAGATGCTTCAAGCAAATGGGACGTTCTGGACGTAAAAGCACGCAAGTGAATTGCCTTGACATCGTAGTCAATGTCGTCAAACGTCAAGTCCTTTAAAAGCGCAAGAACGTGAGGCAAAGTGTCGATTTTTCTGAGAAGAAGAAGGATATCTGTGATCTTGAAGCGGGCCAAGTTTTGGACAGACAAGTCGGAAATGGAGCCCAACAACTCTCCCTCTGAATCAACATCTCTCTTGAGAGTGCCTCTAATACGAGCTACCAGCTCTCTGTAACTCACAGGGTACGAAATCAATGTCAAGGGGGTGGTCAAGAATGTCGTCACAAGTGTCATCACAATGAACATCGAGTACACTCTTCTGGAAATGATGCTGGCGTTCAAACCAACATTCAACACGACAATTTCCACAATACCTTTACACGACATCAACACACCGACGGTGAGGGATTCTCTCCAGAAAAGGCCGTTCAATTTGGCGGCAATGAAGCCGCCCGCAATCTTACCAACCATGGCTAAGGCAATAATACCAATACAGTATGCCCAGTCGATACCCCTGTTCAAATCGCCCAAATTCACGTTCAACCCTGCTAAGGCAAAGTACATTGGAATCATCACAATGTGCACCATATCCTCTAATTTCTCGGTGATCTTGATCACATAGCCGTTGTCTCGAGGAATAAGAACACCTATCATGAAAGCACCGAAAATGGGGTGAACACCAATGATGTCCGTGTAGAATGCCGACACAAAAACCATGACAACGAATATCACCATCAGCAACTGCGAGGGCTCACCTGTAGCCAACTCGTTGGTGAATTTTCTGAGGTACCATCTGAGACTCATACGCACAGGGATCGCCAAAAAGACAAACCACGCAAGCGTCAAGAGCAAGATATAGAGCGTGTTGATGCCGCTATCGGCGTTACTCAAGGTGACGACCAATGCAAGCAAGATCCAGCCGGTCAAATCGTTGATAATGCCCGCAGCCAAAACGATGGTTCCGACCCTATCGCCAATCAAGTTCAACTCGACAAGAATACGGGCCAAAACGGGAAAAGCTGTGATACACAACGCCACAGCGACGAAAACCATGTATGTAGTGAACTCGATGCTATCCATGTCTGAGCCAGTCCTGTATTCATTGTAGAGACCCACCAGGATTGCACAACCAAGACCGAAAGGGATAGCCATGTTGATAAAGCCAACAGATATAGCCACCTTGAAGTTCTTCTTGATATAGAAAAGATCCACCTCCAAGCCCACAATGAACAAAAACAAGATGATTCCCACGTTCGCGATCAAGGTCAATCCGGGAATCAGCTCCTGGGGAAAACAAGTCTCTGTAAAGTTTGGGATCCGGCCCAATACAGTCGGGCCAAGTAAAATTCCGGCCACAACCTCAGCAATGACTTTGGGTTGTTGGAGTTTGCGCAAAGGCCAGTGGAGCATCTGGCAAAGAAACATGATGAACACTGCCTGGAAGAGGAAAAGCGTGTATGGAGACAGCGGAACAAACTCCAAGGGGTTACGACCCAGGACAATTCCTGCGACAGATGAAGTGGAGACCATTTTGTTGATGTTCTCAAGAGGGTGTTTTGAAGAACCAAATGGGAGTTTGAAAACTGAAAGGGTTTTTGAACTGAAGGTCAGCTGGGTATTCTAAGTTGACGTGTAAGCTGGATTTGCTGGGCTGTTCAGTTTATTTGGTCTGCCTGGTTTGACTGGTGTGACTCTAGGATCCAACTATGGCAGCACTGAAGTCCTGGTTGTATGGAGATGGTGCGTGGTTTTCAGGATATGCTCCAACGATGTAAGCTAAAGTTCTCTTGATGCCAAAACTCAAAAAGCTTCTAAATGTCAAAAGCTTCTAAATGTCAAAAGCTTCAAAATCCCAGAAGCTCCAGGAACACTAAATGCTGGGACACGTGAATTTGATTGATCAAAGAATGGAGAAATGCCAAGCCCGGTGCGAACTCGAAACTATATTAAGCAATGGAGAAGCAGCTAACGACGAACTGTGTGACTGGCTGGTATTGGCTTTCTTTTCTGTCCTGGAAAGAATGTAGTGTGTAGATTGAGATCTGAGAATGATCACAAAAGTGGCCAGTGCGGCGGATTAAGGTTTGGAGTTTTTTTGGTGTTTTTTTGGAGATGTTTTGGATGTGGTATTTGAATCGGAGGGGAATTTGCCATATTGGTTCATTCTTCGCTCTGGCCGTGAATCAAGGCTTTTCTGGTGATAAGCGTGTTTGAGGCTGAGTTCGGGGTATGGAGATTGAAGTTAAGTGCAGTTGAAAAAGGGCCAGACTGGCTGAAATTGTTCGACAAGTTTTATGTACATTTAGGAAGACATCAGATTAAAGAAGCTGATGGGGTTTCGAAAACTCGACTTACAGTGGATGCTCGAATTTGGACGGCTTTTCCCGTTTTTTTTTAGGACCATTGAAGAAATCTAAGGATTTTTCTTTTTTTAGAACCATGGAAAAACCTAAGGATTGGTCCGAACGACGTCATTTCTTGTCCTTCCGCTCTGGTCATGGGACTCCCATCATGGCTTGGCTGTGACAGGCTTGGCTGATGACACTTAAATGAGGAACACAGGATTTCGTAATTTGGCTCTGTGACGTTTGTTTATTCTCGTTCTGATTCTCATCCTGTTTGTAATTTTTCATTCTAGTAGATTTCTCCAGACTACTTGTTCCTGATTGTCTTATCTTATCAGAAAGAACGGCTCAATGCGCAGCTGCAAAATTACGAGCGTGAGCATAAATACGAGATTGGTGTTCTGAGCTTTTAAGCTCTTGAGATAAGACTGGCTACTTTGAAACTGGGTTTGATTATTCGATTTGTTGGATATTTCTTTGGCCCAAATACTGCCACTATTGAGAGTCGTGGGTTGGGGACTTTTCATTATGCAACTTATCAGTGGCTTACTGATAGAAGTAGGTGATAGAATCGCAGCTTTAAGGGGACTGAATGAACAGACTTTTCAAATACCTGCTGTCATTTTCACTAATTTTCCTTAAATCTGGCAATCCATCCAGCATCTTGACAGCTTTCGACTCTCAATATCGTAAGTTGCCGAATATCAGCTATTCTCCCACTCTGGCTCAATCAGAATATTCCCGAGTACCAATATGGGCTCTATGACATGCTTACTCTCGTACTGTTTATTTTAATTTCTTCGTATCTAGACCCACCTTCTCTTGAGTTGCAGTATTTTGCAGTCACATTTTGTTTCTATTATTCCACTTTTTGGGCATATCCAAACCATGCCAAAAAGCTTGAAATCTCAGAAAAGGTCCCACAACGCTTTGCCCTATTAAAGTCAGCCTACAAAATTTCTACAAAGGAGCATATAAAGCAACATAAAGAAAAGCTTCCACTGTTCTTCCATGTCCCAGCTTCCTCAGATCACTTTTTAAAGCTGAAACATGAAGTGTTGTACGAGGGCTCTCCTCCGTTATGAAATAACTAACCTTGCATTGTGGAGAATTCTTTCTTTTTTTTTTCAAACCAACAGCCAGTGGCTGCCCCATGCTTTTACAATTTTAGGTAAAATTGTAGACATCGACTCGTAGTTATGACATTGGTGACGGCTATTTGCCTCACATCTCCCTACGGTCAATGTGAGACACTATATCTTTGGAATTGACTTTTTTTTTTTTTTTTTGCTTGATTCATCTGATTAATATGGAAAACTTATATACAATA
>JAJMJI010000061.1:0-17222 GCA_030563505.1 Candidozyma konsanensis | reverse complement strand
TTAAATTTTCAAAGGATGTGTCTGGTGGTGCAAGCATCGATTCTAATGTCATCGGCCCTGGTGAGGCAAGTTTCCTCCACCAATACTGACAGCATTCACAGTCATTGTATAGGTGCGATAATATAGCATCGCCTGGCACTGTCTGGCAGCACAATCTGCATCGTATGTTTGGTGGGTCTTCTTTTTCGTCATCGTGTATCGGAACGTAAGACCCAAAGTTGAATTCGGATGATTAGACTAAAGCTAATTTGAATAGAAGAAATCCTTCAATTGCGTTCGTCACACATCATGGTTATGCGGCACTTCTAACTTGGAACTAAATTTTCTAGTCTTCTATGTTTGCGTCAAAAATCATTGAAGAATGAAGCGTTTCGTAATGTGTATTCTTTGCTATTTTCTATGGCCTGAGTGTTACTTCAACTCGAAAGGTCTCTCTGTGGTCATCTGATAGCCAATAATATCGTACAATTATCTGAAAAAGATCCATGTCTACAAGAGCGAGAATATCTAAGGGAAGACTGATGAAGGCTACCAACAAAGTAAAGTAAAGAACTACTCGGAAAATTTATACGCCACGCCAATAAAAACAATCTCTGAAGAGCTATTGTTCGCTAAATTGATGGACCTTCAGGTCTGTTTCTTCACTTCGAACCAATTGGCGGCCACCCACTCTATTCTGTTCCATTATCAAAAGTTCAACTTTAATGAGCACCAAGGATTTGGCTTTGCTCCACAATCGAATTCACGATTCCCAAACTCACCTTCTCTTTTGCAGCCATGTCTTTAGGGTTCATGCCCTAGAGCACGTGAGTCACACTTTGGCACGCGGCCACCACCCAAATCCCCACGCTATATACCGTCGCTAGTGAAGAGAAGCTACAGTGAGGGTTGGTAAAATTTGTATGGAGACCTGCACACAGTGCCCTCACTGGCCTCCCACCAGTGCGACAGTTTCGAGTGTAGGAAAAGTTGAAAAAAAAAAGAAAATTTTGTATATCCCTACCTCAACAACCTTCGAGTACTCCACGCCAATATGTTGATGCCAAAGGACGACAGAAAGAAGATCCACCAGTACCTCTTCCAAGGTATGTAAATTTAATTCCCGAATTCCCACCCCAGTCCAGAGTTCCAGAGCTGACTTGCTTCCTGACCTAGAAGATATGAGTTCCCAGTGTCAAGCAGATCTGGGCATATTCCAACGCATGATTGGATCCTCCTCATTTTAGTCATGCTCAAAAGTAGATATCTTTGACGGGCTTTTCCCGTTTGAACATGCTTTGGTCAACCCCATATCATGCTTAACCCAGATGGACTGGATTCCCCAACGAATTACTAACAAACAGAGGGTGTTGTTGTTGCTGAGAAGGACTTCAACAAGCCTAGCCACGAGGAGATCGACACCAAGAACTTGTACGTGATCAAGGCCATGCAGTCTTTGACCTCTAAGGGTTACGTCAAGACCCAGTTCTCTTGGCAATGGTACTACTACACCTTGACTGACGAGGGTGTGGAGTTCCTTAGAAACGAGTTGAACATCCCAGAGGGTATTTTGCCTATGACCAGATTGAAGGGTGCCCCAGCTCAGAGACAGAGACCTGCTTCCAGAGGTCCTCCAAGAAGATTTGGTGGTGACTCTTACAGAAGAAGAGCCAGAGATTAAGCATGCATCAATGCGGAGCGATCCGTACTCTGGCTTGATGTTATTTTGTATACTTTCCATTTCTAATAAAGAAACCTAAGATACAAGTGTAGGCGAAGACCGTGGGTTAGTATGGGTGAATGATCAACAGAAGAGAACATATAACAAAGTCACTTGAATTTTCAGACTGATCTTGGGATAAGTTTCTGGACTCATCAGAAACTCGAGATTCTCAACCAGCTTTTCAGGCTCTAGTCCCAGTGCTTAAGATCAACTACTACGACAGTCAAACTTTCATATCTTGATACCATCCCTGCCCATAGTCTCACAATTGGTGTTGATTACCATTCCCAGGCGCCATTCGCCTTGGGCAAATGCTTTAAAGGTCTCCCCTTTAAACTTACTCAACAATGCAATTGCAAAATCAGAAATTAGACTCTCCAATGGTTTGGTTCTAAGCAATTTAAAATGCAGTTAAGGACGAACTTTATCAGCTTCCTCGAGAAATCCTCTTAATACTAGAATGTTTACTCGAGGTTCGAGAGCAGTACCCTTCGTGAACACCCTCATAATTCCTCCATGCTAGCGTCTTTTCTTCTTCAAACTACCAGAAATTTAAGATATATGAGCTCATGAGCATTGCGGGCTGACTTCCACAATTTCTCTTCATGTTGGTCTAAAACTAGATCAGACACATTGGCACAATGCAAACGGTCTGGCGAAGCGAGAAGAACGATTTCTGATGCTCAGCGGCAAGACGCGTACCTTTTAGTCTCGCGGAGCCAAAAATCACGATATCAAACTGGAAAAATGAAACCGTCTTCACCTCTACCTCAGCACCTTATGTTGCATTATATTATCCAATTTCTATAAATATATGCTAAGCCTGTGTCGAGTCTTTCGGGGTCTGTCAGAAGTGACTCTCTGTGCAAGGCATACTTCCTAAAAAGGAGACAAACGGCAGTGTTCTCACCAAAGAACAAAACAATCCACAATACACAATAGGACGGTGACTCCACTCAAACGCCTCTATTTTACTTCTCCATTTCTTCAAATAATTTATTTAATTCTCTGGGGTATCTGACCAAAGCGGACTGCACACATTGTTTATACCACGCCCTCACGCACAATTCACGTCCTTTACTACTCTTCTGCTACAATTTGTCCCTCATGAACTCAGACGATTTACCGGTCTATCCGACGCCCCAACAAGCTACATATGTAGTGGGCGGTAACCAGCAGTCTCATGGCCAATCTCAGCAGCTGTCTGGACGCAGAACTCACGGTTCCTCTCAGCAGCCTCACAGACACCAAAACCCTCCTCACAACTACAAAAACGGTCTGTCCGGCTCGCTACCGGCACCAGGGCCCTACTCCACACAGCCTGGCCTGTCATACCTGTCGTATCCGCCTAGTTCTCGTCCAGGCTACCAGCAGCAACAGCACCATCCCCAAGCCCCTCCTCCTCAACAGTACTATCAACAATACGCCTCGCCTCCGGTCCAGCAACAGTACACTCAGCCCCAGTATTACCAGCAGCAGCAGCAAACCTACAGACCCCAGTATTCCCACTCGCACCCTCCGCCTCAATCGCAACCTCAGTCTGGGCCAAGCCAGCCACTGTATGATCAATACATGTCTCCTCCACAGACTCAGGCTCCTCCTCCTCAGCATCCCCAGCAACAACTGCGCCAGACTTCGCTGACTCTGCAGCCTCCGGCACAGCCATACACCCAATCTGCGAATTCTCCTCAGATCACCAACTCCTCCACTCTGAAGAAAGCGCCCGGCCTGTGGGAGGGGCAGAACCGCTCGAGGGAGAATGTCCTGGAGACGCCAAAAGTGTCCAGTAAGCAGCGCCTTGAGGCTGAATTGCGGTCTACTTTCGATAGAGTGGACGTGAACCATCTGGGTAGAATCTCCGCTAGGGAGTTGTCCATGGCGCTTTTAAACTTTGACAATACGCGTTTTCAGGAATCCACCGTGCGCCTTATGCTCAAGCTCTTCAGCTCGGGCTCTTCCACATCCAAGGGACTCAACTTCGACCAGTTTGTGTCCTTGTGGAAGTACTTGACAGCTTACAAGAAGCTTTTTGTGGCTGCAGACCTGAACAAATCCGGCGACATCTCTTTTGGCGAATTCCAGAGAATCCTTGAACAGATTGGCTACAAGCTCAATGTGGACCTCGTGCTCCATCTTTTCCAGAAATTCAGCAACAAGGAATCTACGTCGGATGGTTCGTCTGTGGGCAAGCTCAAATTTGACGCCTTTATCGAGCTTCTAGTCTATCTTCGGAAACTTACCGACATCTTCAAGCAGTATGACAAAGATCTCTCTGGTGTGGCTACCATCAGTTATCTGGACTTTTTGCTTGAGATCAGCAATCTAAGCTAATTCTCCTTCACAGTATCCTCGAATGCATCCATATAGCCAAATTGGCTATCGGCTGCAACTGTGCTCTAGAAAAGACTATATGCCTTTCAGTGCACACTCGCGCGCATATTCTATCTGAGTCATGGAGTCTCTAATTTTTCAAGCAGCCAACTTCTCTGGACACTATGCTTCATCACACCCGCCTCTCGGCGCCTCTTTTAAGACGCAGTGTCCTTTCACTCCGAACATGTACCTTTAAAAATACATTTACATCTTCCGCATCAGTTGCGCAGTCCAAATTTCCAGAACTCAAAGACGTTGAGCTCGACACAGAGGGAAACCCTGACTACTTGAATTTGATCTTGACATCCCGAGTATATGATGTTGTTGACAAAGGCGGCTCTCCCTTGACACATGCCGTGAATTTGTCCCACCGCTGTAACGCTAATGTTCACCTCAAGCGTGAGGACCTTTTACCAGTCTTCTCCTTCAAGTTGCGTGGTGCCTACAACATGATTGCAAAATTGCATTCTAACACGAAAACCCCGCTCAACGGTGTCATTGCATGCTCTGCTGGTAATCATGCACAAGGTGTTGCCTATTCAGCAGCCAAGCTTAACATCCCATCCACCATCGTGATGCCCACCGCGACACCATCCATTAAGTACTCCAATGTCTCCAGGCTTGGTTCCCAGGTTGTTTTGTACGGAGAAGATTTTGATGCGGCCAAGCAGGAATGTGCAAGGTTGAGTGAGCTCGAAGACTTAACTAACATCCCTCCATTTAACCACCCTTACGTCATTGCAGGTCAGGGAACTGTGGGTTTGGAGTTGACCACCCAACTCATCTTGGATGACTTGGACGCGGTTTTTATTCCTGTTGGTGGCGGTGGCTTGATCGCTGGAATAGCTGCATACTTGAAGAAAGTCGCTCCTCATGTCAAGGTTATCGGAGTTGAGACATTCGATGCCGATGCCTTGTACCAATCTTTGAAGCAACGGAAGCATGTTGAGCTTGGCTCGGTGGGTGTATTTGCTGATGGAACTGCGGTTAAGATTCTTGGAGATGAAACATGGAGACTTTGTCAGCAATATGTTGACGAAGTTGTTCGTGTGGACACTGATGAGCTTTGTGCCGCTATTAAGGATGTTTTCGAAGATACTAGATCCATTGTTGAGCCTTCTGGTGCGCTTAGTGTTGCTGGTATGAAGAGATACATCGCTGACAACGCTGATAAAGTTGAGCGCAAGAAGAAAACGTATGTGCCTATTCTTTCTGGTGCCAACATGAATTTCGACAGATTACGTTTCGTCAGCGAGAGAGCTGTTCTTGGTGAAGGCAGAGAAGTTTCTTTCGTTGTTTCCATTCCAGACAGGCCTGGAGAGTTCGTCAAGTTACAAAAGCTCATACACCCAAGATCAGTTACCGAGTTTTCCTACAGACTTGTCAATGCTGACCATCCAGCCAATATCTTCGTCAGTTTCAACGTTCTCAATAAGGCTAAAGAGGTTCCTGCCATCATCGACGCCATGACGAATTCTGAACACAACTTCAGTGTTCTCGACATCTCCAACAACGAGTTGGCCAAAACTCACGGCCGTTACCTCGTTGGTGGTAAGCCAACTGAGCATACTCTCAAGCCAGGACAGGAGAGATTGTACCAGTTTGAGTTCCCAGAAAGGCCTGGTGCTTTGACAAGATTTTTGGAAGCCATGAAGGACAACTGGAACATTACCTTATTCCACTACAGAAATCACGGCAATGATGTGGGCAAGGTGTTATGTGGATTTGTGCTTCCAGAATCAACTTCAGAAGAGGAATTCCATGAGTTCTTGGACCTGCTTGGTTACACCTACCAGGATGAGACAACGAATATCATTTACAAGAAGTTCTTGTGCAATTAAGTTCTTCTGGTTAACTAAAGGGTATAGTAAAATTAAAAGCTGAGCATTTATATATACATTGGTATTTTTCAGCGGCGCAAGAACGCTTGGTATGCCTCGTTGTTGATATGAACACGGCCTGAGGCTTTCATCTGTTTCTTTCCTTCCTTCTGTCTCTCCAACAACTTCTTTCTTCTGGAGATATCCGCAGCATGCAATCTTTGAGTGACATCCTTTCTCTTAGCCTTGATGGTTTCTCTAGCAACCACTTTATTCAGCACCTTGGCCTGAATTGCAACTTCAAAAAGTTGAGATTTCAAGAATTCTTTAAAGCGAGCGACGTATTCTCGGCCTCTTATCTGGGACTGTGATTTGTGAATGATTTGAGTCAATGCATCCTGTGGCTCGCCGTTGACGCAGAGTTCTAATTTCACAACGTCGGAGTTTTCGTATCCAGCATCTTCATAATCCAATGAAGCATAGCCCTTAGTGAGGCCCTTTAGTTTGCCAAAAAAGTCCTCCACAAGCTGGGCCAATGGAATATCGTACTTGAGGAGTACCTGTCCAGTTTGTAAGTATTCGAGCTCTTTTTGTATACCTCTAGAGCTCTCACAAAGCGACATCACTGTTCCCACGTATTCGTCTGGAATCGTCATTATGGCTGTAACAAACGGCTCTTGTATTTTCTCCACATTTTGTCGATTCTCAACGCCTGGGAATTCTGACGGGTTAGAGACAATCTTCTCGGTGCCGTCTCTGTAGATGATCTTGTAGGGCACAGTTGGAGCAGTCAAAATGATCTTTGCGCCGTACTCTTTCTCAAGTCTTTCTTGAAAAACAGAAGCATGAAGAGATCCCAAAAAGCCCAATCTCCAGCCGAGGCCTAGAGCATTAGATGTCTCCTTTTGTAATGTCACAGATCTATCGTTGAGAACGAGGTGCTCAATGTGGTCATTCATCAGCTTGAACTCTCCGCCATCAGCTGGAAATGCACCGACAAATACCATAGGTTGGGGCTCCTCGAAGCCAGGAAGCGGCTCTAAACCCTCATGATTACCATTTTGGAAAAATGTGTCTCCAACCATGGCTTCTCTCGGGTTACGCATACCAGGAATGATGTAAGCCACTTGGCCAGCGCCTACCTTATTCATGGGAAGCTTGTCTGGGTACATCACACCGACCTCCTTCACTTCATACTTCTTATTCGTATGGGCTGAGACCAATCTCATCCCTTTTCTTATGCAACCATCCCTGACATACATTAGCATAACCACTCCCACGTATGGATCGTGCCATGAATCCACAAGAAGCCCACGCAACTTGCCATCAGGATTTCCATCTGGAGGCGGAATGTCACGTACTATAGCCTCAAGAATATTACTCACATTGAGGCCGGTTTTGGCGCTCACAGGAATGCAATCCTCTCTGTCCAACTCAAAGGTCGTCTCCACTTGGTCCATGGCTCGTGGAATGTCAGCCGCATCTAAGTCGATTTTATTGATGACAGGAATCAACTTGAGCCCCATGCTGTATGCTAAGTAGAAGTTTGCAACGGTTTGGGCTTGGACTCCCTGGGAGGCATCCACTATCAAAAGTGCACCTCCGCAAGAAGCGTAAGATCTCGATACCTCCGCCCGAAAATCCACATGGCCCGGTGTGTCAACCAAATGCAATAAATAGTCCTCCTTGGATTTTGGATCCTGGTAAAACATCATACATGTCTGGGCCTTGACGGTGATGCCTCGTTCTCTTTCCACATCTAGCTTATCAAGAACCTGCTTATTGGAGCCTGGCTCAATGACACCGGTTAACTCCAAAAGCCTATCTGAAAGTGTGGATTTGCCATGATCGACATGGGCAACAATGCTGAAGTTCCTGTAGTTTTCTAGTGGGATTTTGTCTATTCTGTCGTAGACCCACTTGATATGACTATCTTTATCTAGACTGATTTTCTTGTCTGTACTGGCTGCAGTTTTGGCGGTTGATAGTAAACCACTGCTTATTTGGAAACGCCTTAATGAATGGAATCTTGTACTGACGGGTAGCGACCCTCGTAGGGTTTTTGATATCATGGATGTTGGTACACTTAGGCCTTACATTTTTCAGTGCGCATCTACATTTGCACCCATCAATGCCATAGTCAACTTACACACTGGAAATTCTATCTCAAGCCTTGTGAGAGGCAGCAAATTCGTTGATAAAATCAACCAAGAGCTCAACACTTTGTAAAGAGACAGCATTGTAAATTGAGGCTCTGATGCCACCCACGGATCTGTGGCCCTTCAAACCACTCAACTTTTTGTCCTGAGCTGCCTTGAGGAACTCGTTTGTCAATTCTTCGTTTGGCAAAGTGAAGACAACATTCATACGAGAACGAACTGCACTATTCGTGACAGGCAAGGTGTACAAGTTCGCATGCTTTTCCAAGGCGCCATACAAGATGTCTGCCTTGCGAGCATTGGTCTTTTCAATAATTTCAATTCCGCCCTCCTTTATGAGCTTGGAAGTGACGAGCTTCAAGATCTGACATGTAAATATAGGAATGGTGTTGTAGGCAGAGTTGTTGGCAACCACAGTGGGGTAGTGGAATGCAATAGGGCACAATGGGATGCCTGCCTGCTTCAACTCTTCGTCAGAGGCCTGCTCAAGCAAGTCCTTCTTGATGATGTAGATGGTCAATCCCGCCAAGCCAAGGTTCTTTTGAGCACCAGCCATGATGACTCCATATTTGCTCACGTCGATGTCCTTGGACAAGATGTTGGAAGACATGTCGGCAACCAATTCAACGCCCTCTGGCAAATACAGAGAGTCAGGAATGGACTGAAATTCGTTACCATGAACTGTCTCGTTATCACAAAGATACAAGTAAGCGGTCGACTCCTTGTCAATTGGTTTCCACTCAGAGAAGGGTGCGATATCGCCAAACTTCTTTTCCTTGCCATTGAACACGATATCCACGTCGAAGCCCAAACGCTGAGCCTCCTCAGCAGCCTTCTTGGACCAGCCACCGGTTACGGCGTAAGCAGCCTTGCCCTTTTTGCTGTTCTTCTTTGCATAATTAGCCATCAAGTTGTAAGCGATGGACGAGAAGCCAGTGGTACCACCTCCTTGCATGAAGAAGATCTCGTGAGTGTCAGGAACATGGATAAGCTTCTTGATATTAGCTTTTGTGTCGTCAATGACTTTGATGGCAGGCTTCGAGCGGTGCGAGATCTCACCAATGCCCAAGTTGTCTCCCTCATAGGAAATCAAATCCAATGCAGCCTGTTTGAGGACGTCAGAAGGCAACAAGGCTGGGCCTGCGCCGAAATAGTGGGGTTCTTCACGCTCCAAAATGGACATGTTTGCGTTGTTGAAGAAGAAGTATTAAATGTATTGATGCGCGAACGAGTCATTGAGTCACCCAGACTGTGACAGTTACATTCGCAACATCCCAGCTAGTCGTCCATATCTCTAATTTTAACACCGCTGAGATAGTAAAGTATTTCCACGTCATCAGTGTCATCAAGCAAACAATGTAAAACACACGCTTCTCCGTGGCACATTAGGAAAATAATGGTCTTGCAAGTACTCACGATCCTGGATGCCATTTTCCAGTCCTTTAGCTTGACTACCACCTCTGTGTCCTCCAGGTCATCGTGTTCGTCCACCTCTTCTTCTTGTTCAGTCAATGCCTGCGCTCTCAAACTGTCGGTATCCAAATCGGACACCTTTGGCTTCTGTACATCCAATTTGTCGTTCCATCGAATCGTCACTCTGAACTTACCCTCCTCGTGTAGAACAAAACCAAGGTACCCTCCTCGTCTTCTGCTAGCCTTTATCGTTACCAAGTCACTTGCCAAGTTTTTCTTGAACTTATCAAGACGCTTGTATGTGGAGGAAAATTCATTCGGAAGACGCATCATGAGATGAACTTTGGGGAGCTCCGGCTCTTGTAGTATATCTGTAGATCCCTTGAGGATTTTGACGGGAATTCGGAAAGTGTGGTTAATCGTGTTGGCTGTGGTGGTGAGATCCGAGTAGTATAGTGCTAAGGAGGCCGTTCTGCTACCTCCGCTGCTTGCCCCATCTGCTGAAGCCTCCTTCCTCTGAAGTCGAATACTGAGATCATGGCTATCTGCCTTTTCGAAATTCTTGAGAGTCTGAAGGAAGAGCTCAATGTTGATTTCCAAAAGCACCACGTCATTTCGGAGACTCTGTATCTCTATCTCGTTAAATATGGCCAGCATCTTGAACTTGCACCATACTTGAGGTTCTTGGTTCAAGGACGTGTCTTTCACCGAAATTGCTAGGAGCTGTTCAGGGCTAAACCTTAGCACGACAAATTTGCGTAGGCTGCTGATTTGGGAGAAGCATATTTTGAGTGTTTCGGTGCTTTGCGTTCGTAGTTTGAGTTTCATGCCGTGTAATGTTTGGTGCGCCTTCTATATAAGGTACCAAATCACACTACCCTACCAGTGAACAATTCCTTAATTTACAATTAGGCTAAACAATTATGCTCGGATACATACATGCTGGTGAAGAGTGCAGATTTTGATGAAATGACTTTTTCCTCTGGACGCTTACGCGGGATCCTCAATGATGGGTAATAGTATACGGCCGTTTCTAGCAGTCTATTGAAACAGCAATGCATCAAGGAAGCTTAAGTCTTCAATGTTTGATTCAGAGTTCATTCTGTCTAGCAGGCCGCTCCACAACCTCGATTCATGCCATAATCAGACCTTGTCATGCCTCAACACGTCCTTCCTCTTCCCTCATTATACTCTTAAGACAATAATGACCGAATCTCCTCTAAGAAACATCTTAACGATGTATCTTTCCTTCGAAGTGGACTTGATGACCTTGCCTTTGCTGTTTCTTGTTGTTTCCGTCCAGAGCTCCTTCACATCCTCGAGAAGAAGGTTACAGTGCCTGTCGAAAGCCTTCACTTTGGCAAGTAGCTTGTGGTTATTTCTGCAATGGATCATGACGGGAGCTCCTGTCTTAACGGAGTTTTGTATAAGTGATAGAGGTCCATGGTTTAACTCGAAGTCTTCTAGTTCTTGTAGTTCGGCCTCAGTGAGTTCTGAGCGAGGGCGGTCTATAAGCTCACTACTGTTAGTAACGCCTGAAAAGGGAACAAAAGTTTTTGTTGATTTGTTAACATACGACATGTGTATATATGATATTTGGTTCTTTCGTTGCAACGATGGCGCGCTGCTTGATATGTATCTCGATATTTCCCTCTATGCACGAAAAACACATAAGCTTCTGTAGGGTCTATCATTATTCATTAAATACCGGTATTTCTCGCAGCCATCAAGCTGAAATGATTTTGGTTGGATAGCTCAATGGAGCTGCAAGCGTGGCACCTCTTTTTACGATGATCTCAACTCTGTCTTTAAGAACCCTCGAACCGCACTCCACCTCAAGCTTGTTGAGATCAACCTTGGCCTCGTTCTTACCTATTGTGATGACGATCTCTTTACCATCATTTTTAGTGATGGAATCGCCGAACTGGGATTTCAACAACGACACAATTCTTCTAATCCGGCTGGTTATAGCACTATCAGCATGAGCTCTCCGAGGCGCTTCCTCCTTTACCATATCCTCGTCCTCCTCTTTTTTGACTTGACTGTGAGAACAATGCTGTGAGGTCATCTTCACAGAGATAGGGGAGGAGTCGACGGAGAGGAGAATTGCAACAATACTATCAGCAATAGAGTCTCCCATCAAGTTACCGTTAATCCATTCCACGGTTATGTTCAACGCACCCGCAGATTCGACCTTGTTGGCTGTAATGTAGACGGTCTCCATAATGGTACATTCCCAAGTCTCATTGTCATCGTTAACCACATTGATGAAGCCGAACATTTGCTCTAAATGCCATTGAACCAAAGACACATTAGCGTGTACCTTGAGCTTGGCGTTAGACTTGACCGTAGACGTACTGAGCTGTGAGTATTCTGATAAATCGTCTAGACTCATGATGTTCATATCAAAGTCCTTGGATATGAGAACTCCCGAAATCGTCACTCCTGTTTTGATGATACTTTTGTCTGAATCTTCCTCCTGCTTTTCTTGGCCGTCTTTCTTCGTCTCGTTTTCCTCCTTTACCTCGTCTTCCTTTTTGATCTCGTCTTCTTTTTTCTCAATGTCATCGACTTCTTCGATCTTTGGCTTCTGCTCCGCGATGGCCTTTTTAATCAATTCCATTTGGGCCTCTGCAAGGCTGCCAACAACTTTCGCCACCTTAACGCCCTTGAATCCTATTGTGACTTCTTCACAATTTCTTGGATTAAAAACCTTCACTTCCTCGTCAGTGCCCTTTCTGGACAGATACTTACTGAGCAAGGCGGATTTGAGTCTTCCCATGGGGTTGCTGTCACCATGAACCAAAATGATCTTCTTGGGGCTGACCTCGTCTATGAAACCCGAGTTTTCGATGAAATCTACGTGCGCTGCAAAAGAGATTTCGTCGACGACTATACGCCGAGGGATGCTCATCTCGGGGTTGTTGATGGATTGAATGGCTGCTGGCTCTCGAAGAAGATCCTTGGCCATTGTTCCTTCAACAGAGTAGCCTGTCATGATGACTGCGTTCTTTGGATCTGGAGCCCACCTTTCGAGAAGTTGACGGGAAACACCACTTTGTAGCATACCGGGCGATGCAACGACCACGCAAGGGCCAATATCGTGGACTCTGTCCACACTTTTAATGGATTTAATAAACTTGAAGTCGAATGGATTAGACTTTCGAGAACCCGCGGCGTTCACCTTGATGCTGTCGTTCATGATGCTGGTGTATGTCTGGTACACTGCCATACATTTTCGTGCAAGGTTAGAGGCGTAGTATATATTGATGTTTTGGATGTCCTTGTTTTGCGACCAGTATTCTTCCAAAATAAGAAGCAACTCCTGAGCTCTCCCCAAGGCAAAAACAGGCATAAGAATCCGGCCACCCTTGAGGATTGTTGAATGGATCAACTTCATCAAGCGAGCTTCCTTCTCGAGCCTGGGCTCGTGAGTAGCCGTACCAAAAGTTGACTCCGTGATCAAAATATCCGGCCGTGTTGGCGGAACCTCTGCAACTTTCAAGTGGCGATCTTCCTCTCTGGAGTAGTCACCAGTGAAAAGCACCTTGAGTCCACCAACCTCGACAAAGTACATGCATGCACCAAGAACGTGGCCAGCATGATAGGCTGTGAAACGGATACCATCAACCTCAATTGTGGAATGGTAATCAATTGTTTCGATTCTGTCGAAGGATATCATCAAATCCTCATCAGTATACAAGTTTGCGGAGCCCGATGCATTGGTTAGACTGTTTTCTGTTCTTCCTTCATCCCCTCCAGCCGTCATAGATGTCACTCTGACGAAATCTGAAAGCAACCAACGGTAAATAGCTTTCGTGGCGTGTGTCATGAAGACTCGCCCTTTGAAGCCCGTTTGTTGCATCACATATGGCAAGGACGCAGCATGGTCCAAATGAAAGTGACTGATTAATAGAATGTCGACTTTCGACAAGTCATACTCGTCGAAGAATGGCAACGAGTTCATTCCACTGAGACCAGGATGGACACCAGAATCCAACATGATAACTTTGTTCTTGTACTCCAAAATATGGGAGGACCTCCCAACCTCGTTACATCCTCCCAAGCCGAAAAACTTGAAGTTATCAGCTGGATCGTCACTTTGGTTGTCGATTGCCATATTGATTCTGGGCTGAGAGAGATGGACTGTTCGAATTCTGATACACCAAATGCTTGAAATAAAACAGTGTGCAGGTCGTTGTGTTTTCGTCGTTGACGTCTACAAGCGTTGGTTCTTTATTTCCACAATCCTTTAAAATTAACGATTCCCGAAGATTCTCAATGCTTGCTACACATGGCGATCCACACGTCGATGTCTTTTGTTGTCCACTCACAACATATGTGCACTGGCCCAACATGTCGCGGTTTACTCCTACTCACTATCGCCCCTACTAATCTACACCGTAATTGAAAAAAACTTAAATTCTGACAACATCAATTCTGACCCGTAGAGAAACTTAGTTCTGAATACCACCATAACAAGCCTCGTTCTGCTTCTTGCGGGTCTCGAAGACGTTCAAGACTGACTCAGCAGCCTTGACACCAGAGAGAGCCATGGCACCGAAGGTAGGGCCCATTCTGTTGGAACCGTCAACCTCAGCCAACTCCATACCGGCAATGACCAAGCCAGGAGCAACCTCCCTGGTGCCCTTGACAATGGCGTCCTCGGCCTTGTTCATGTCAAGACCTCTCATGCCACCCAACTCGAATGGCTCGTTGGCGCTCTTTGGTCTCAAAGTCTCCAATCTCTTGGCACAGAAGGCACCGAATGGACCATCGTGACCAGTAGTGGAAAGAACAACGTTGGCGTTGAGTGTGTTAGGGTCCATACAAGACTGGGTGTCGTGGTTCAAGGTCACCAAAGTCCAGTTGGTGACGACACCGGCAATTCTCAATTCACCGGTGGACTCGTCACGACGAGTGATCAAGTCCTCGACAGCAGTAGCATTGAACAACTTGACGTTAGGGAACTGCAAGACCTTGGACATCAAGGTAGACATGAACAAAGCAGCGTGTTTGACGACAACGTAGTCACCTTCGTCCTCGTAAGCAATCTCCAACTCGTCCAAGAACAAGTGGGCGGGCTTTCTCATGACCATGGCGGAGAACAATTGACCACCCAACCAGCAGCCACCACCTGGAGAGACAGAAGCCTCAATTATGGCGATCTTCAAGTTTGGTCTGTTCTTGGCCAAGACGTAGGCAGCAGACAAACCAGCAGAACCAGCACCGACGATGACGACATCAGACTCGGTGTATTTGTCCAAGTCATTGAAGTATCTCTTGGTCATGGCTCTGGAGACGGTGGACTCTCTAATTGGGGCAAAGTTGAACTTCTCCCAGTCAGCGAAGCTAGCCTGAGCGTCATTAGCACCAGAGTCGAGACGAACAACTGGGGTTTTGAGGTTACCGACGGAGCCTAAAGGCTTTTGGACCATTGTTGGAGGAGACATATTTATTGAGTGAAATGTTAAGGAAAGTGAATTGGTGGGCAGGCGGGCTGAATTTATATTCTGGATCGATTGGAACAATTGGGGGGTACCGCCCCCGGTCTTCCGTTTACGCTGGCGCCGGCATTGACGACCAATCAAACTCGCCATGGACCAAATATTTGGGCTAGGTGTCTCGGAAGCCAGGGTCTGTAAACGCATATGCTGTCCAGCCTCAGACATTTTGCAGCCAACAGCTTCCTATGGGAGACCCTGTAACTGCATCAAACGCATGTCAATGGGTGCAAAGCCACTGTGTGCACGAAGCTGACGCGGAGCCCTCCTCACTGCCTATAGATAATTGCCTCATGCATAGACTCCCTAAGCGCATGGCTGCAAGTCCCTTACAGATACTCTTTTTCTTATCAGACTCGACTCTGTGGAACCTCCTCTGTTGCTCGGGATTCACCCTGAGGCCCCTTTCCCGGAAGGATAGTCTGACCCCCTTGGTCTAAGCCTTGACGGGGGCTGCTTATCGCACTTCGGATCCACTTTGCTTGCTCTTTTCGTTGAAGCTCTTGAAGTAACGATCGCGGAAATGTGTTACTTGGTTCACTCTCATGCCATTATGGGTAATGCCTTTGTATGACTCGTCCCTCTTCACATAAACCACAAGACGACGAGACCATTTGTTGAATTCCTGTTCAAGAACATATAATAGCTCGAGACGCTCGTGTTGGGGAATGTCATGTTCCACGTACTCGTCGTTGGCTGTGGGCATCCAGAAAGCTAAGCGCCCACCTACAGGCATTCTGGCCGCAGCAAAACGCAACAAGTCGTCTAGAAGACTAGGGAGGTCATAAGGTTTTTTGGATGCAATGTAGTCTCTCCTCTTGAAGCCTAACTCCCCCTCTACCACGTTGTTCTCTCTCCCAGCAGCTTTGCTCGGGTCTTTGGCTCCACAGACCTTGAGCCCCTCCCGAACGCCGTAGGGAGGATCGCATACTATTGTGTCAATGACAAAATCCGCTCTAAGCGCATTATTTGTGAAGTCCATGGTCCATAAATCGATAAACTGCAGGGCGGTACCATACTGGCGGAAGCTCGAAAGAAGGTTATTATTGCCCTTTCCCCGAACTGACCGGGCGTCAATGTCCGTGCCAATTGGGTATGCTCCGAAGAAGCCACCTGCAACCAAGAAAGACCCTGTACCGGTGAATGGGTCGTACAAGACTTTGCCTGGTTGCACTTGTGCAATGTTGCAGCTGACAAGCGCTAGCTCGGCGTCAAATGATGTGGTGCCAATGTAACGCCGCTTTTTGAGGTCATACCTCTCCACCACCCCCTCGGCTCTTGCACTCAACTCCACCTGCCTCCCGAACCAAAGGTACTCGGGTTTCTCCGCTCGTTCTTGGCCGGAGACAAAATATTCCTCAAGAATGGCGAAAACTACCTCTGGATTTTTGAGCCTGATTTTGCCTTCAAACCCGAGATACTTGAAGCTGTCAATGGTTTGGATCTTCTCTTCGGTGGTTTTGGCTCCCATGAAGCTGACAAAATCAAATCGGAACGTATTGTGCTTGTAGGTGCTGAACTTCTCTGTCGACATTTTCTGTATGCTGTCATGAAGCGAATTCAAGTCTTTGCCCTCGCCCCAAAGCTCATAAATGCCCTTGGCGAGAATAGACCGCTTTATGAGTTTTTTCGCCTGCTCATCGTCTTCAAGCTGAACCTTAAGAAACGGTTTCTTCTCGTCATGGTTTTGAAAGTCCACCTGGATGCCATTAAGATCAGCTAAGGACTCTAGCTCGGCTATCCGAAAATTGGGGAACGCCTGGGCGAAGCTTATTATATATTCTTTCATGGCCTGGAGGCTCGAGATCTGAGATGCGATGGAGACGCAGGTAGAACTATGTAGGTGCGAAGTGGGCTCTCTATCGACTATTGAAACATCATAAAAAATGGAAGTTGCGATGTTTGAATCTAAAGAGGAAGTGGTTGTGTGCTTCTAGCGATATTCCAGGGAGTCAATTGAAAAAATCCATCTTTATGATTTTTTTGTTCGATTTTATGTTTGTGGTTTTTGCGAACACCTGCGCGAGATAGTTACAAACTCTATTTCCCCCAGTGAATCGTGCACTTGTATACCTTTTAAAATTTAACGCTTCAGTTCACAATTCAACTCTCAGTTTTCGTTATTTCAATTAAGTTGATTTTTTGTAGAAACAAGATTGAATCAAGAGGAAGAAGAAGTAATAAGTGTACTATATCCAGCTTAAGGCGGCGAAGGGCAAAGTTCACCCGCTAGGACGATGACAAATGTTAC
>JAJMJI010000060.1:0-17316 GCA_030563505.1 Candidozyma konsanensis | reverse complement strand
TTTAGCTTTCGGTTTAGTAGAGAGTTCAATCGAGTTTTGAAATTTCGGTTGCTTGCTCAAAAATTTTTTTCTTTTCATTGGCACCTTGATAGAGCTAGCTGAATAGTCTATTAAAGCACTCTGCCCAAATCTTCATATATGTATAAAGGTTTTGGGCTACCTTATTGCTCTACTAGAATGTCCAAAGTTCACTGTGTTCTTTGGACGCGCTCAAAAAAAATCACCAGAATCCAAACATACCACTCCAGAAAAAAAGCCCCAATTTTAAAATGTCTCTGGTAACGCCGGAATGAAACTCTTCCGGGCTCAAAAAGCCTACTGATTAAGATGCTGCTGTCCATTTTATTCTAGCGAGTAAATTGGTGGAATGACACGTCCTTGATTTTGGTAATTTTCAGTTCTGTGAAAAATAAGTCCAATATCTGGCCACACACAAGAGTGAAAAGCTGCTCAGTATTTTTCCTTGATTTACTGGCCAAAATGCTATTGGATTATAGTCTTCGAAAGTTTTCCGGATGATTCTGTGCTGAGCTATTGTGCTTTGACGAGAATCACAACAAACCTGAACAAGCCACACAAGAGAATTCTCCGGTCGAACTTACTTTAATGAAAAGACTGAACCCCCTCAATTGAAAGGTTCTGCAACTGAACCTTGGACTTGTGTGTCAAACCAACTCGCCAAAAGTTGGTAAACGCAACAACCACTTTGCCAACTTATACGCATCTGATTGACTGCCAAATGACTAGATAGGTCTGAAAGCACACCTGGAAGTATGACACAAGATGTATTCAGGCTTTCGGCAAGTCTGGGGCTGACAATCAGGATGCTCTGACAATCAATCTCAGAATTGCTCATAACTCAACCCAAACGAGTGGGAAGTCAACAGGAATGTTCTTATCAGAAAGTTTAAAGGTTGCTGAGTACTCCAGAAGTGAAGCTGCCCAGGATTGAGGGACTGATACTGTCCCACTGGAATAATGCCATAAAATCTCAGAATTGCTCATGTGTCGCTTTCGAGAGGATTTCAGCGGAAATAAGCAACATCATCCGATAGAGAAACGTCTATTGAATACTACGAGCCTCTTTTAGCTGGCGTGAATTGTGTGTGTGTGGATGTCAATGCCAATCGAGCAGGGTCACTTTAAAAATTCCTCAAATTCCCACGCCCCATATCGCAGAATCAAACATGAGACACTGAGTCGAACATAAAAAATGCTATTCATTTTGTTCATGCCTTAAAACTCTCGAAAATGTGAAGAGGAATCTAAAAGGCAACATCGCAATCAGTGCACACGATGTTTAGAAGATTTCGGAGTCCAAAGAGCAACGGCTGATACCAGATGCTGCCGATCATTCAAAGCATCAAAGAAACATGTTTAGAGCTGCATTCCTTCACGGTCCAATTGCTCTCTTCTTTGCTACTACTGTCTGGCATCACCATGAAACACCAGGTGAGTGAACCAAGAGGAACAACGAGCCAAAGCCCAATATACGAGAGACTAAGTGACTTATACAGGGATTCTCTGCTTACTTTGACCACCAGAAAACGAGAACCAAATTGGTTGCTGGAGCTACTTCGACTTGTATTTCTGGTTGCTTACTTTTCAACTTTTCTACTCGTTGTCACCCTCTGGACTCAAGCTTGTCAGCCTTATTCCAACAGTTTTCTGCTAGTTGGTTTAATAAACAAGCTTATTGTGGTACCATTTTCTGAACTGTCGAAATCCGCCACTTTTTTTTGGACGCGCTCAAAAAAAATCTTCAGAATCCAAACATACTACTCCAGACAAAAAACCCCGAATTTCAAATGTCTCTCATGACACCAGAGTGAACCTGATACGGGCTTAAGAAGTCCGGAGATCACAATCCCGCTATCCGTTTTGTCATGGCAATGTTACCAGTGGAAGAACACGCACTGGATTTCAGTTTTTGAGAATATTAAGAAGATTATCTGACCACACGATAGGGCGAAGAGATGTTCAGCACTTTTCCTTGACTAATTGGCCAAAATGCTCTTGGTTAATAAGCTTCGAAAAGTGTTTAGATGTATTGCTCCTGAGAAACCGTGTTGTGGCGAGAAGCACAACAAATGTGGAGAAATCCACACAATCAGAAAAGCAATAGAAGCTAGCTTCTATGAATGCTTTTAAGCCCCCTCGATTGAAAAGATCCTTGAACTGAACGCGTGAAGTCCTTTAGTGTGTCAGATCAATATTCGTTTAACGCAACATCGAATTTGCTCGGCTATTGGCATTCTTTAATCCGATAAGGGACTAAATGAGTGAGATGGGACATCTGAGTTTATAAGCCGAGCGTTCAACTGTGTTAATTTTGGCATGCCGGGGGCATGCTGTGGAACCCAACTTCAGACTTGTGCATATATCAGCCCAAAAGTTTGCAAAGACGACAAGAATAGCCTCAGTAGAAAGCCGAAAAGCAAGGAAGTGCGGTGATTTTAATGCGCTTTTGAAGAAGTGCATTACTGAGGTTGTATCTTTGCGAACATGTTCTGAAATTTCAGAATTGCTTTTATTTTAAAAACCACAGATGTCCTGCTGTCAGATATATCAGTCCCTAAAAGGTATGGGTCCAGTGACCACTATCATGGTATGCTGGCTGGCGTGAGAGCTTCCTGTAGCGGTCAATACTAGGTTGTCAAAGTTTCAAAAATGCACATGTCCCCAAAACAGGCAGGAGGCAGTGTCAATAGTGAATTTGGAAAGCCGACATGTCTTTGACTACCTCAGTGGCCGCTACCATAACCTTGAACGTCCATTTTTGTCTGGACTCCTGCTTAAGTTGAAACTTTGGAACTACTCATGGCTTGGTCCACAAGATGGATCAAGAAATGACATCATCTTATGTTGAAAAAGAGGATTGCCTGTTTATTGCTGTGTATAGAATGACAGGTTTAGAGACCCAATTGCTGATGAATCTGCCTCGACAAGTTCTCATGATCAGTATGATACCACTTCAAAATAGGGCCAATCCACTGAATCTTTGCCTTTCAAATGGAATATACTACCATACTACTCCACACACAGACAACAAATGATAGGCGGCTCTCAATGAGACGTTTCCCTCAATTATACCTAACATGTCTTCGGGATCACAGCCAGCACCAACAAATTCCGCTTCTTCCCAGCTTTTTAGCCATGAGGGTAATCCCAATTGCTTCTTTATCTCTTTTGAAACACGGCCATTCTTCCATTTCCCCTCTGGTCTAAAGAGTGCTACATTATCGCACCTATACAATGACTGCGAGTGCTGTCAGTATTGGTGGAGGAAACTTGCCTCACCAGGGCCGATGACACTAGAATCGATGCTTGCACCAGCAGATACATCCTTTGAAAATTAAAGACGACTCAACTGGTTTGTAAAGATAGTACCGAAAACGTGCTGGAACCGGGGAAGTCGAAGACGGACTCAAGACGAAGATATTCAGTCACCCCTATCGGCTCAAGAAATGGACCGAGCTATGAAAGCTACGACTCCAATGGGCCGACGATAGGGTGAAGAGAGAAAAATCATTATTTGTGCCGCTCTGGTAGACTCTGGTAAGCTATGTTAGGACGCGAGAGTCAACAAAACCCAACGAGCACAAGGTAATTGATGAAGAATTGAACTACATAACTTTATAGGACATAGAGTGGAGGATTCGGGCAACCGGTTCCAAAGCGAACTTCAATCAACGATCAGGCAAAAAAAAAAGAAATATTTCCAACCTCGACATAGACCCCTGCTTCAGCATCCACGAGCTCCACAGGAACGAAGTCATGACCACAGTTCCCAGTGCAGAACCATCCTGAGCTTTAGAGTAAAAAGCACCCGTCATAAATTCTCTGGCTCTTTTCGTGAAGCTTGGGGTCGAATTTGCTTGTGCAGCCATGGAGCGACCCACAGCTATTAAGTGGTCAAACGCATCTTGAATTTTGTCTAGAGCGACATATCTTAGACCTCAAGCACAATGCTGGTTCAAAATTAAATAGATGGCAACGTTCACATGTTATGGCTGACGTCCATCGACTGTAAGTACAAGTGCCAGCGTCCTTTTAGAAAAGTGTGGCTATATCGGAGTAATTCTCATACCGACAACTGGGCGATCACCACATTCGACCGGTGTCAAAAGCTTTCTGGCTTTGCATTCGAGGTTTTGGTTCATTCGTTGAAAAACCCTGGGAGTAAGCTATCAAGATTTTGAATCCTTCTTTACTGGCTAGCCTATAAGTAAGTGCAGGCTGGGAACAATGCTAAACGCAGACATCCCTACAATGACAAAAGACAAAAGCAAGAAATTTATTAAAACGAACAAAGTATACTGGTGATCTGGTCCAGCGGGTATCAAAGGGCAATCAAAGCAAGCGGGATGATCCATCTTGCATCGAAGCGAAGAGATGCTCCGGCATCCTCATAAGTGGAAATACTCTTGGGGGGAAGCTGGCTGGAAACATATGCAACGTCAGGTGTGACACCCGTGGTTGCAGATTCAGTCACACTACCAACCTCAGTCGAAGACGAGGCAGTCGCCCTTGAGGAAGTCTCACCGCTTTCTTTAATAGTTCTTGTCACAGTAACATCCAAAGTGATGTCTGACTCATCAGCCTTAGGGAATGCAGCTGGCTCGAATTCTGGAGTGGCTTCCTCATTCGAACCTGGCTTCATAGCTTCTCCTGTCACGCTAGCTTGGTTGTCTCCATTAGACTTGGCTGAAACAGAAGCTGCAGGAGATTCAGAATGAGTGGCGAAAGATGGTATCGTCTCATCTTCGTTCACTTTCGAAATCTGAGGAATGTCATTGATGTCATCGATCTCAACCGTCTCGAAAGAGTCCTCAGCATCTGTAACGTAACTTGTAGTGTAGGAAGCAGGTTCGGTGATGATTATGGTGCCCGAGCTAAGGCTGTCCGACAGTGAACTTATGTGGGCATGGTGGATATCTCCAACAGAACTGAGGCAGACGCCTTCGGTGCATTGAGATACAGCTTCAATCGCTGATGTTACCGAAGAGCTCACCTCATCATCGAAGACTGTAGAGCTTTCCTCCTCTTCACCGAACGAAATGGAGTTGAAATCAGTGGCCAAAGCAGAGCTTGAGTCAGTGGTCAAAGCGGAGTTGAAAGCGGGAACTGATGTGGTCGCCGCAGCATGGATAGACAACTCATCCAGAATATCACCAGTGGGCAAAATAGTCAATGAAGTCTTGAATTCAGAAACGGCTTCTTCAATTGCGACGCTGCACGATGAGCAAGGAATCACAAGAGTAGTGGTGGTCAAAGATCCCTTCAAATCTGTAGTCACTCCAACTACACCAGAAGTGGTCTTAACAGTACCGCTTGCGTCAGTAGTATCCCAAACTGAGGTATACGTCGTGAAGTCATGACCCGTGAAGTCTGGAGGGAAGGTGGAGGTAGTTGTGGTGAAAACACCTTCGTCAACGGAACTTATAATGACAACACCACTGTCTGTCTCAGAATTACCTTCATCGTCAGTGGTAGTCCAGGTCGTGGTGAAGCTAGTAGGTTCAATGGTTCCTGACTCCAAGGTCTCGTCAGTCTTTGAAATGGAGGAGGCTTGAGTTGAGTTTGTCCACGAAAAGTGGCCTGAAATGGTCTCCAAAACAGAAATTCCACTAGACAGAGTCTCAAAACTATCATAAATTGTCGAGGAAAGTGTAGCTATCTCGCCTTCAAAATCATCAGTTGCCGCTACCATACCAGAGTCTGTAGTAGCCGGCCATGTCGTTGTGGAGCTCTTCAAGGAACCATGACGAGAAGACGTTTCCTCAGCACTGATGACAGATGTTGAGGTAGTCGAAGAAACGTTCTCATGAGTATCTGTCCAACTGTTTGACACTGCTGTGCGAGAAGATTCGTAAGTCATAGAAGGAACAAATGACTTCTTTTCTTCAGCTAACTCAGGGTGAGAATCCCACGACAGGGTAGGTTCAGGGAACAACGAGGTGTAGGTTGTCAAAGAGCCATCCTCATCTGAAGTAACAACAACCATTCCAGACCAAGTTGCTGTCTCAGCGGAATTAGTGGTAGTCCAAGTGGAGGTGTAAGATGTGCAAGGGTCAAGGAAAATGGAAGTGGTGGTGGTCAAAGCTCCCTTTTCGTCAGAAGTGACAATCACGATTCCAGAATCTGTCTGCTTGCTTCCATTTTCATCAACGGCAGTCCAAGTGGAGGTGTAAGTGGTCCAGGGGTGGGGGAAAGTTGAAGTAGTAGTGGTCAAAGATCCCTTTGCGTCAGAAGTAACAACGACGATTCCGGAATCAGTTTCCTTTCTTCCTTGCTTACCAACTGTGGTCCAGGTGGTCGTGTAAGTGGTACAAGGGTGTGGAAGAGTGGAAGTGGTAGTGGACAACGATCCCTTTGCGTCAGAGGTGACAATCACAACTCCTGAGTCAGTTTGCTTGCTTCCTTTTTCATCAACTGTGGTCCAGGTGGTCGTGTAAGTGGTACAAGGGTGTGGGAAAGTCGAGGTAGTAGTGGTCAAAGCTCCCTTTTCGCCAGAAGTAACAATCACAACTCCGGAATCAGTTTCCTTTCTTCCCTGATTGTCAGCAGTGGTCCAGGTGGTCGTGTAAGTGGTCCAAGGGTGTGGGAAAGTGGAAGTGGTAGTCGTTACACTTCCTCTATCGTCAGAAGTGACAACGACGATTCCAGAGTCTGTCTGCTTGCTTCCATTTTCATCAACGGCAGTCCAAGTGGAGGTGTAAGTGGTCCAGGGATGGGGGAAAGTTGAAGTAGTAGTGGTCAAAGATCCCTTCGCGTCAGAAGTAACAACGATGATTCCGGAATCGGTTTCCTTTCTTCCTTGCTTACCAACTGTGGTCCAAGTGGTCGTGTAGGTGGTGCAAGGGTGTGGAAGAGTGGAAGTGGTAGTGGACAACGATCCCTTCGCGTCAGAAGTAACAACGATGATTCCGGAATCGGTTTCCTTTCTTCCTTGCTTACCAACTGTGGTCCAAGTGGTCGTGTAGGTGGTGCAAGGGTGTGGAAGAGTGGAAGTGGTAGTGGACAACGATCCCTTCGCGTCAGAAGTAACAATCACAACTCCGGAATCAGTTTCCTTTCTTCCTTGCTTACCAACTGTGGTCCAAGTGGTCGTGTAAGTGGTGCAAGGGTGTGGAAGAGTGGAAGTGGTAGTGGACAACGATCCCTTTGCGTCAGAGGTGACAATCACAACTCCTGAGTCAGTTTGCTTGCTTCCTTTTTCATCAACGGCAGTCCAAGTGGTGGTGTAAGTGGTGCAAGGGTGTGGGAAAGTGGAAGTGCTAGTTGACAACGGTCCTTTGAATTCGGAGGTAACAATCACAACTCCTGAGTCCGTTTTCTTTCTTCCTTGATTATCAACATCAGTCCAGGTGGTCGTGTAGGTAGTGCAAGGGTGTGGGAAAGTGGTAGTTGTAGTGGTCAACGACCCCTTGTTATCGGAGGTAACAATGACGATTCCAGAGTCGGTGTGCCTGCTTCCTTGGTCATTGATGGTGGTCCAGGTGGTCGTGTAAGAAGTAAGCGATGAAGATTTTGAGGGTGAGACATAGCTAGGCGAGCCGGAATAGCCTTCACAATGACAAGCTGGTGGAATCTCCTTCCCACCTGGGACAGCGCCGCGATACAATATTCTCTTCTGTGTACTATCGACGTAAAAAAGGGACTTATCATACCCCTTTCCAATAAGGTATCTGACCTCGGACAGTGAAAGGCCGTCGGAATAGATGGTAACTAGCAATGCATCTCCTTCGTACTCAAACCTCTGAATTGGCTTGTCGACCTCTAAGACGTTGCCATCTCCATATCCAACAACGTTATATTCCGTCCTCACGTAATACTTGGGATTAAAACCGTAAATTGCAAACCTTGACTTTGGAGTGGAGAGGTAGATCGTCTGTGCCTTGTCAAAGCGATTCCCAGTAAATGATGCCACAAAAGCAGAATCGGCCATAACATTGATGCATCCAGGGCCCATGATATCACTAACCTGTGAATAACCCATGCGATCCAAGCAAATGGCACCATTATTATTCACGATTCCATTTCTGACAGGCATAGGATTTCGTTGATTGATTATAACACTAGAAGGCTGCCCAGAAAGCAGACGAAGGTATATCTGACCGTCGTTTGTCCACTTCTCATATGCATAGATTTGAGAACTCCAGGCGTAAGTGCCGAAAGTGAAATATAAGAAGCCTGAGTTAAAGAACTCTTTGTCAGCATGAAGAGTGTAGGTGCTGGCTTCCTTTGAGTTCGGTGACATGAGGTAAATGTTACCATAATTTCTGAAGTTTTCGGAATTAAAATAAACATCAGCTCTCTCTGAGTTGGTTGAGACAATGGAAACATTCCCCTCATTGACGAATTCTCCTGTAATTTTCGTGAACGGGTTGTTAAAAATGGCGAGCTCAACCCCTTTCTTGACGGTGAGTTCGGTAAATTCTTCCTCCAATTTGCCCGTGTATTGAGTGCTCTGGCTAATAGTCAAGGCCAATGTTGCCGACACACAGAGCGCCAGAGTAAGGCATCCGGGTATGGAAAAAAGCCTCATCTTCCTATGATAAAGAAGCTTTGGAGACAGCTGGCCATGGCTTTATATACTTCGCCAGACCATACTCGCTTGATATAAGCTGATTTCTGCTGCCTTGAGGAAACCGCTGTCATGCTTAGACGGGAACATCTAGTATCTGCACCGCAGATCACTGGCATTAGCCGATTTTGAACTGTTGGAGTAGTTTATCCGTATTTTGTGATTCTCTTTATTCAGGGCATGGCACAGTCTTCCATAGCCTATGTCCGCTTGCATGGATTTGAAGATTTATCAATCTTCACTTCGAAAGCACCAATATATCAAGAATATTCACTGACTGCTGGGTCCTATGGCTCTCTGCCATTACGCAATTATCGAACGAGACATCTGCGTCATAACGGCTCGTCTAAGATCAGAGTGGTACCCGCCAACCAAAACGCCGTGTAAAGCAATAAAAAAGACAGCTTACATCTGCAGTGGTTGGAGTTATTTTCTAGAAGGGGTGATCAACGTCATACTTCGAGATTCCTCAATAGTGCAAGCATTGTCAGAAGTAAACGTGTGTTTCAGCCGTTTGAGTGAGAAACAACAAACAGGTGGGATGCAGGATAATCGTATAATTTGGTGCCCCACTAATTAGCGCATTTTGTTTACTGCACCTGGCTTCGTTTGGCTTGACGAACGTTCGATGCGACATTGTTAATGCACGGTTTTACGCTTGCAACGGTGTAATTACTGGTTGATGGAGTCTTGACTGCGTAGTCCGCACTTAGAGGTTCTCTGACGTGGGGTCTTCTTTGAAAGGAATCGCAGGGCACCGCCTCCACCAAAATTGCAAATTTTCTAGCAAAATGAAAAGTCCCACCTTCCAAGAAAGGAGAATAATACGGTCGCTTCGGATCTGTCTGGAAGCCAGCCAACTCGTCTATGCATATTGTGAGCGCATCCCTCCCACACTCCGTATCTGCAATTTGCAGGCTCTCGAACCACGGACAAGACCAGAGAAGGCGGGAGAATAATTTCCACTCAAAAGAACATCACCACGTGTTTCTACTACTTCGAAGTTCTGAGGCTAACGTATTTCTCTTTGGTGTGAAAGCTCAGTGTCAATGCGACTATGTATACTGCGTGCAGAAGCCAGCTATTGAATGTTACTTCCAAAGCTGCGCATCAGTCGTAGCCGAACTCTACAAATGAGGTAATTCCGCTTGCGTTGCATAACAGCACTTACTAAATTATAGGAGTGGCAAAGAAACTACCTTTTTTGTTAAAATTCGGCCTCGACAATGGACCCATCACTGCTTGTAGATCCAGCACATTGAATGTGTCCGGCATACAAGAAGGCCTTTTGTTGCACCAACACACCTGGAGTCTGCGCATATGTCCCGCAGAAGAGAATTAACCAAGCGTATTAACCGCGTAAAGATGGAAAATATCAAAATGACGCTTCTGGAATGCTCGAGCACAGAAGATCTTGATCATACGATTCCGAATCACGAGAGAAGCATCAAGGCCAAAAAGGGGCAACAGTCCTCTTAGTTTTTCGCTTCCGTGAAATTTCCAGTGTTATTTGCAGGACCAATCTTGAGGGCATTCGGCAGAGGCGAAGTGTATGCTGTTGTCAGAAAACTAATATTTTGCTAATGTCATCACTGACGCCGCCTCCACATTTCCTTTATCGAAAACTACACGGATCCTGATTTGGCTTCCCCTCGGATTTCTCTCATGGCAAGGCTATAGCTCTTGTCTTCACATTCTCAGTTTTTTTTTTTTTTTTTGCTTGATTCATCTGATTAATATGGAAAACTTATGGTGAAATTGAGGCTAGAAACAGTGGTTGGTATTTCTCAGGTGGAGCAAAACTTGTAGGTGACACCTTTCATTTTCCCAATACTTTCAACATAGAAATCCTTAGAAATCAACAGACTTACAAAGTGATCCCAACAGCGATGTCGAGGTCATTTAGGTTTTTGTACCTAAGCGAAGAAACAAAACGAAGCTATTGACTAATCTTCCGCGAAACCAATTTTGGTCCTGGAGTAAAATGGAGAGAAGCTGGTCTCGTTGGTGCATGAATGAAGTGGTTGCTCACTGGTGAAGACTACAATGGCAGCGTAGGTATTTCCTCGAGATCCAAGGATACTTGAAGACGGGGTCCTTATGAAGCCGCCCTTTCTTTGGGTGAAAAGGAAGATACATCATTGGTAATCGACATCGGTGATAACTTTTCAAGAGACTCTACATCCTGCGAATTGGACGTTTCATATCTGAAAAAACCAACAAATTCGTAGCCTAACGCCATCTGGGAATGGCACAGTTTTGAAAGGTCTTTATATGAATTCGAAGAGATGAGGTGAGCCTGATCTAGTATAAGGCCCTCTGAGATGTCCGGTACTTTTTAAGTGTGATTTTTATTTTTTGGACATAGTAAAGAATATGTCATCGATCCATTAAGTGGTTTCAACCTTGGCCTCCGTAAGTCCGTAAGTCTCTCATTTTTTCATCATTTCAACTGGTGTGAGACTTCACCGAGAAATCCCTTGCATTATCAACCTTAGAGTCAGACAAAAGCAATTTAACTCTCAAAAAGGAAATGTAATAGTGAGTTGATTTTTAGGGAATGCTGCCTTACGATTGGCAGACGCCTTGGTAGGAGTCTTCTCTCCAGCATCCAAAGCAAAACTAGCCAAATTGCCTCTACAAAGCAGAGCAAAATTTAGAAGCATGTTATCATCCCAAGAACTCGGGTAAGACGATTCTACGAAGCATTGTGCAGACTGAACTGCTCAAGTCCAGAAATACCCGCAATAGAACGGGGATTTTTATGAGCTGTCCAAGAATATGTGCTCTAGTCTGAAAAGCTGCGGCAATGGTTCAAAATCACTAAGAAACAAATTGGTTGACTAAAAGAAATTTTTGGGATTATTGCTCAAGTTCAGAAATGTCGGTCCTTCTTATGTATACGCATTGCGAATCTGTGTAGACAACAGAAATGCCTTCTTTGAAAACGTCTTTAAAAATCGGAATCTCGATAAAATAAGCAAAGGTTGTTAACTTGAGCTTCACTAAATATCATCTCAATGCTCTTTGGCTCATTTTCTTGCCTTCAGAGTTGGTTGCTGAATTATGACGTTGTTGCAACAACTGCGATTTTCTCACTCACTCAGACCCAGTAGGAGACCATAAAAAAAAAGAGTGAAGATTGGTAAAGGATCTCAGAGTGTTTTATACCTCTGTTTGCAAATAATGAACTGCATCAGACTGGGGAAGACTTGTGATACGCTCAAACAACATGAATGCACTTGATACTACACAAAGGCAAAGAGCCAAGTAATCGAATCTTGTAATTTTGGGATCTCTACCGTGTGGTGAAAACTTCGCGTACTATGGGATACTTGAGTGTTCTCGTCATCCTTCTTTGAATTATGAGTATTGGATTTCATTGAATATATACAGCAAGAAGCGTCTAGAGCAGAAGCGAAATGCTAGTCTAAAGCTCTTTCTCCTTCAAAACCTGTGAATGCTAGATAAAGTAGATTGATGCCATCTCTGCCGATGCACATGAGAGCTCATCATCGACAAGTTTTCAGAGTGGGCATTATGAAAACTCTTTTTTTGGAAAAATCTCTAACAAGGGTGGGACTCATTTTGATTACGCTGCGAAAAGAAAGCAATCCCAAAAGACAGATGTGCCTTGAGAGAAACGGGAAACAATAGGTGTAGTTTAGACGGGGCCCGATGTCATGCTTCATTCCAGCGACGCCTCTTCATGCAAGAAATACCTTTTCGCATGTCGCTTAAGTGCTTTTGTCATGCGCTCACCTGTCATTCAAGACGCACTAGAGACTGAATTCAATTGTCTTCTTCGGAGTTCGGCTTTTCAGTTCGTTAGCAATTTATTGTAAGTGAGAATCCCTGCTATTTTAACGAAATTCTCATCATCGACGCCGCCTAATTGATAAATTTCGGGCATAAAGAAGAGAAACAGACAGGTCATAGCTCATTCCGAGGGGAATATGGCCTTGATAGAGAGCTTGTTACGCTTGATGTCAATGAAAGAGCTAGCGTCTAGAAAGTTTCTTTACCAACGCATCAGATGTCAGCTTTTGTTCATAAATTCTTTCTTCGATTTTGAGTCTAGATAGATCAGCACCCAACAGAAAAAAGCTGAAAATACAAGTGGTACATTTTCACATAAACTAATGTTAACACCATCGCAGGTCTACTTTCTCCCGATGATCCTCTTGAAAAAGTCAAGAATGTAATCCTTATCGTCTGTGAAAGCTACCCGTGATTTGGCTTGCAGTCCTGGTTTGGAAGCTGATCCATCCACAGCTAGTTCATCATCCAAGTTCTGCGAATCCAGCAACCTGTGGTCTCTCAACAAAAGCACCCACACGAGCATGGGCACACAAAGGCAAAGCCCTGTAATAGCAAGATTCCGCTGAACTTGAGCGTACGCCATACTCACGGCTCTTCTAGGCTCTGTTCCCCAAGGGTACATTAAGATAAACCTATAGGGCGACTCGTAGGCTGGTTTGGCTAAGGAAGTGTCCACACCTAGTCTCTCCATTTGGTTGTAGATTGCCTTGTACATCGTCTGGGTCCAGATGGCACCCGAAACAGCAGTACTCATGGCCACGCCGACCTGGTAAAAGGACGAAAAAAGTGCCAGCACAATCGCCATGTACTCGTGGTTGGTACAAGCCTGGACCGACACAAGCACGAGCCTATAGAAAAACACGGAGGCGAAACCCATTATACAGACGCTGACAGCCACACCGTCACGGAAGTACTTCGCTCTCAAACCGTCGTTGGAACCACGGAAGTGAATGAAAAGACCCATGGCAATGAACATGACACAGTTGCCAAAGAGAATAAACCCTTTGGTTTTTCTAACCCGAGACACAATGTAGCCCAAGAACGGTAAGGATACGGCGCTCACAAAGCCACTCAATGTTGGCGTTCGTGTAGCCACTTTGGGGGTAGCATTCATGCCAACAAGTAAAACAGGATAAGAGTATCCGTTGGGCAAGCCGGTTATCAAGGTGCTAAATACACCCGCCAAAAAAGCCGCCCACACACCTCTGTTTTTCATCACGGGGAAAGGAAGCATTGGGATTTTGGTCATTTTGAGCTCCCAAAAGACAAAAAGTCCAATGGCACAAAAGCCTAGTACCAAAGGCACAACTGTGGATGCTCTCTTCCACTTCTCGCCGGTGCCACTAATTGAAGTACCACCTGCCAAGGTTAAGGGTACAAGAATGAGGCCAAAAATCACGACAATCAAGAGACAGCCGATGAAGTCGATTTTCCAGAACATCTCATGGAGTGTTGCCGCTGTACGAACACCTGCGTACTTAAGGTACCCCCCAAATCTGCCAACTTTGGTGGCGCTGGCTTCAATTTCGTCATAGTACCGCTTTGCTTTGGGATGGTTCTCAAAGAACTTTTCTCTCTGCTCCTGCTTGATCTGCCTCCATTCCTCGGTCCTGGATGCCTTGATTGCTAAAACGAGGTAGAACAAGATGTATGGAACCGAGCCCAGGGGTAAAATGAAAGCCCACATGGCAATCCCAAACTTCCAGTGGTGTTTTTCCAAAATACTGTTCACCAACTCACCACTCGACCAGGTTGTGATAATTGGTGTCATATTGGCCACGCCCATAGCTGCAAGTCTCCATCTCAACGAAGAAGCATCCGCAAGATTAACTTGCAACAAGATACGCATTCCTGATCCACCAAAGCCACTGAAAACCACGCCGGCAGCGTATCTTTGCACATTGGTAGCCTGCCACTGGATAATGGTGCCCACAACTCGAAAAACCACAGCCACAAGAAAAAGCTCAAGACGACCAAAGTTGTCCGACAACCTGGCATAAAATGGCAAGGAACCAGCAGCAACTACACTCTGGACAGTACTAATCGTTGACATGAGCGAGTGCTGCCTATACGAGTCAGTAGCGTAACCCGAGAAGACTCTCAATGCAACCTGCTCAATCAGGGCAATGTACATGGCAATGAAAATACAGAAGAAGAAGGAGCCCCGAACCCACCATGAACGCAACTCACCAATAATAAGCTCGGAGCGCCGAATTCCAAACGACTTCTGGACCACATTTTGCTCTTCAGAATGGATCGACTCCCCTGACGAGGATGTCTTGATAACCAGAGAGTCCAAGGCAAGGTTGCCTTCCTTGGAAGTATCCTTTTCGAGATAATTTTTTTCCATGGCAGGGAAAGTCAGCAGAAGTGGGTATTTAAATATACGGAGATGCTTTGAAGTATTCTGCCACTCATTGGCTGCCTGTCTGTGACACCTTCCACAGTTGCATTGTCCAGTCCGCCCTGAAGGCAGAATACCTCAAAATGACCACAAGCTTGACATTTACGAGTTCAAGCCTGTCTTTACATTTACGGCTATTCTGGGGACTTTCATGTGTTATTTCATGCAACCTACATTATCTGATGCGATCTTTGGCCCTGTAACCCGAGTGCCAAGATTCTGACTTCAGCCGTTCTTGAACCCTCAATACTGAGCTGTGTAGTGAATTGGTTGAACATGCAGCGTTGCGATTCATTTGTGATTGCACAGGGGTCTTTGGCTTTCCATATGAAAGAAATTCTGACGTAAAGGTGGAGCTTTTTTTTTGCCGTATTTCAGAAACCCGAGCTTTTTTGGGCCTTGGCAAGAAAAGAAGATTCCATTGAAAAGCCATGCAAATCTTGGCAACCTTGCCTGTCCTGCGTCTCAGCTAACAATGCCCAGGTGTCACTTTATTTGGTGAAGACGGTTGCAATGTGCTTTCAGGAGACGTGAAAGCTGTGGGTTTTTGTAGGTGGATGTAACTTTGGTCTCCGTTTAATTTTTGGGAGAGTGGGCGTGGCTTTGGGAGAAGCAAACGTAGTCAATTCACTCAGTGAATGATTGGTCTCTTTTTGGCAATTTAAGACGGTGACATATCAACCGCTAATGCCTAGAATATACGTATTCAGCTCAGAATATGGTCAATTATGTCATTCGAGGCGAGGGATTTGCAGAACCAATAAGAGTGAATCAAAGCAGATATTCAGCCAATCGAATGGCGCACTTGGAAACTTACCCAGCTAATGAAATCCATAATGCGGAGCTGAAAATCTTTTCAGTCTTGACGGCGACGAAAAAGGGATTCCGTCGCATGATTGAAGCATTACGGCAAGAAGGACAAGAAAAAGAAGCCAATCAAAGCCAAAACTGAGACGTAATGCCTCACCTTCGTAGGAAGACACAATGACAGAACCCAAAATTGTCTTGGTATTTTCACTGGATGGCTTGCCGAATTTGCTTTGGCTCAGATTTGGCCCTCGAGTTACAGTCTTGCCAGTCTGGCCCACTTCATTTTTTTTTTTCACCATCAAGAGTATTTGGTCTCCCTGCAGCGACTGTATTAGTTTTTCCATTTTTTCTTACTACAGTGGTTTGCTAGCTGGTTTCTTAGCAGCTGTTTTGCCAGTTTGGATATGAATATTAGGAGAAATTTTGCTGGAATAAGCTGTGACGATACCATTCACCTCCTGTTAGAAAGCAGCTCCCGTTTCGGTGACTGGGTGGCGTTTTTTTTTATTTCGTGAAGAATATGATTGTGCAAAGCGCCACAGAGGTGAAAGCCGAAATTCCACAATTTGTTTCTGTTAACTCACAAATACCGCTGTCTCAGTGCCAATGACTCCACTCACGTTAGTGTATCTCGAAGTTGCCCCTTTCACGTTAAGCAACGACGTCTTCGTGACCAAGGAGCCCCTGAGCTAGCACGAAAACCACACCCGAATTAGTTGTTTCTTTACCCTGATTGGTGGTCCCCCATTGCTGGTGTAGCTACTGGGGCCGTCATTTTTACCAGGCTTCTAGTATTTTTGGCCTTTTCCGCCTGGTAAGAATGGCTCCGTTCTATGGTGGATTTATTGGGTGAGATGACGGTGTCAGTCTCGGAGCTATCTTGCTTTCAGTATTGATGATTCCATGAATGGTAGAGTCACACTTCCAGGGTGGTGATTGCCAGGGTGACGTTGCCCAAAGTGAAGCCTGAGTTAGAAAGGCTGTTTTTGAGGTGGCAGTCTCAGATGTTGAGGTTCTCGTTTCCTATTCAATCATATTCCTCTAGAGTTTCCAATTCACAGTCACCACTTTGCGGTAATGCTGCCGTAACACTCGAGACCGTTGGTGGCAAAGACCAAATCTGAGTGAGCTTCGCCAATTTTGGTATTGAACACACCACGTTTTGCCAACTTGATAGGTGTAATTTGAGATAGCAGAGTCCAAGCCTCATTCATTTCTACCTCCGATGGTCGTTGCCCCGAGACAATTCTTTTTCACTTGATTCATCTAATTTGTATGGGATACTTAAATACTATAACCTAGTCAAAACCATCAAAGCAGTCCTGAGACCAATACCATTAAAGACATACCTGTAGTCACTACAACCACAAACATAGACAAAGGCTTCGAGATGTAGATTGTTCGCTTTTGGACAACGCTCTTAAATACCTACTAACTGGATTTTACATACTTCGTAACTCAAAGTGGTTCTCGGTTAATGTGTAGTTTGGATAAGTGGGTCCTCATTGTGTGGGTAGTTTGCGAATCTGGGCTGCTAACAAAACTTCCCTTTCAGTAACATCATTAAAAATCAGAAATTCAGCGAGGCGACTGGAGACGGCTTGTTTAAGCTCTGTGGTATCGATTGTGTATTTTTCAAACCACCTACTATCATCAATAATGGCTGGACCTCACGCTAAGACTTACATGG
>JAJMJI010000059.1:0-18212 GCA_030563505.1 Candidozyma konsanensis | reverse complement strand
TTATTCCAAACCCATTCACGACTTACACGACGAGGTTTACTACCACTGACAGTGACGGAAACCCAGAGACTGATTCAGGTGTGGTTATCGTGACTACGGATTCGGAGGGTTCCTTGAGTACTACGACATCTATCATTCCTAATCCATTCACGACTTATCTCACCACTTTCACGACTACAGACAGCGATGGCAACCCAGAGACGGATTCGGGTGTTGTGATTGTTACTACGGATTCCGAAGGATCTTTGAGTACGACTACTTCCATCATTCCAAACCCATTCACGACATACACGACAACATTCACTACTACTGACAGTGATGGCAACCCAGAAACTGACTCGGGTGTTGTGATTGTTACGACTGACTCGGAGGGTTCCTTGAGTACTACGACTTCCATCATACCAAATCCATTCACCACCTACACGACGACGTTTACTACTACTGATTCCAATGGGAACGCTGCTACTGAATCTGGCGTTGTGATTGTTACTACCGACTCTGCTGGTTCTTTGACTACCACCACTTCGACGTTCCCATATGAGGGTCCAACTGAGTACACTACTACTTGGACCACTACTGACTCTAACGGAAACGCTGCTACTGAATCTGGTGTGGTTCTTGTTACTACTGACTCTGAGGGTTCTTTGACGACAACAACTTCTACGTTACCTTACGAGGGTCCAACAGAGTTTACCACTACCTGGACTACTACTGACTCCAACGGAAACGCTGCTACTGATTCCGGTGTTGTACTCATTACAACTGACTCTGAGGGTTCTTTGACGACTACGACTTCTACGTTCCCTTACGATGGACCAACTGAGTACACCACAACTTGGACCACCACTGACTCCAACGGCAACAGTGCTACTGAATCTGGTGTTGTTCTTGTTACAACCGACTCTGAAGGTTCTTTGACTACTAGTACTTCTGTTTACCCAACTGAGGGACCAACGGAGTACACCACCACTTGGACGACGACTGACTCCAATGGCAACCCTGCTACTGAGTCTGGTGTGGTGATTGTGACAACAGACTCTGAGAGCTCTTTGACGACTACTACTTCACAGTTCCCATATGAAGGTCCAACGGAGTACACTACTACTTGGACCACAGCAAACTCTGACGGAAGTGAAGTAACTGAATCTGGTGTGGTAATTGTAACTACTGATTCTGAGGGTTCTTTGACTACCACCACTTCTCAGTTCCTTGCTGATGAACTCACTGAATACACCACCACTTGGACCACCACTGACTCCAACGGGAACGCTGCTACTGAATCTGGTGTGGTACTTGTTACTACCGACTCTGCTGGTTCTTTGACTACAACCACCTCGCAATTCTTTGCAGAAGAACTTACTGAGTTCACTACTACGTGGACTTCTACTGATGCCAACGGCAATGCTGCTACTGAATCCGGTGTTGTTTTTATTACAACTGACTCTGCTGGCTCGCTTACAACTACCACTTCTCAGTTACTTGCTGATGAGCCAAGTGAGTACACCACCACCTGGACCACTGCTAATTCGGATGGGAGCCAAGTCACTGAATCTGGTGTCGTGATCGTTACAACTGATTCTGAGGGTTCTTTGACCACCACGACTTCCGTGTTTCCAACTGAAGGACCAACAGAATACACCACCACTTGGACCACTACTGACTCAAACGGCAACCCTGTCACTGATTCCGGTGTTGTTCTTGTTACCACTGACTCTGCTGGGGGTTTGACTACAACAACTTCTTTGTACCCAAGTGAAGGTCCAACTGAATATACCACAACCTGGACCACTACGAACTCCAACGGTAACTCTGTTACTGAATCTGGCGTGGTCATTGTTACTACTGATTCCGAGGGCTCTTTGACTACCACCACTTCGATGTTCCCAACTGAGGGTCCTACTGAGTACACAACTACGTGGACCACTACGGACGCCAATGGCAACGCTGCCACTGAGTCCGGCGTCGTTATTGTTACAACAGACTCTGCTGGCTCCTTGACTACATCCACTTCTCAGTTCCTTGCTGCTGAACCAACCGAGTACACCACTACGTGGACCACTACGGACTCCAACGGTAACGCTGCTACTGAATCTGGTGTTGTTATCGTGACTACCGATTCTGCTGGCTCTTTGACTACCACCACTTCTAGGTTCCTTGCTGATGAACTTACTGAATACACCACGACTTGGACCACCGCTAATTCTGATGGTAACCCGATCACTGAATCTGGTGTGGTTCTTGTCACTACTGATTCTGAGGGCTCATTAACGACAACAACTTCGACGTTCCCAACTGACGGTACAACGGAATTCACCACCACCTGGACTACCACTAACTCTGATGGCATCCCAGCTACTGAGTCTGGTGTGGTGATTGTCACAACTGATTCTGCTGGTGCTTTGACTACAACGACGTCTCAGTTCTCTACTGAGGGTCCTACTGAGTACACTACTACGTGGACCACTACTGAGTCCAACGGTAACCCTGCTACTGATTCCGGTGTTGTACTCGTTACAACTGACTCTGAGGGTTCTTTGACGACTACGACTTCTACGTTCCCTTACGATGGACCAACTGAGTACACCAACACTTGGACCACTACGGACTCCGATGGTAACCCTACTACCGAATCAGGTGTGGTAGTCGTTACAACTGATTCTGTCGGTGTTGTGACTACAACTACAATGGAGTGCCCAAGTGCTAGCTCAAATGGTGATTTCACGACTGAGTTCCCAGGGACTATTGCCCCAACAGCTTTCACAAGTACTTGGACGACCACAGATTCTGAAGGTAGCGCTGTGACCGACTCAGGCGTTGTGGTTATTTCGACTGACTCCGAGGGTCACTTGACAACATCTACTTCTAAGCTTCCACACGACATTTCCGGCGTCACTAGTTACCCAACTGCTTGGACTACCACCAATTCTGATGGAAGTGCCACAACCGATTCCGGACTTGTTTTTGTTTCCACCGATTCTGAAGGTCAATTGACGACCTCCACCTCCACTTACGGTTCTGGATCCACCACATTTAGTGAGTTTACTACCACTGTGGTTTCCACTGATGTTCATGGTGAAACCATAACAAAGACCGTTGTGGTTTGTGAATCTACTGCCCCTAATGGTGAGTTGAGTACTTTCACTTCCGTTCCCCCTGTTACAACGACTTTGGTTTCCAGTGGGGAGAGTGGTGAAACAACCCTCACTGTTGGTATCTACGAGACCACTGTGCACGGTACCGTGACCTATTACACCTCAATTTGTCCCGAGTCTTCAGTTGCAGCCGAATCTGTAACTTACCCTGCTGTTGAAACCGCTCCAGGCGCGTCTATTCCTTTCGCTTCACCTGTTGCTTCGCCAGTTGCTTCCGTTACCCCTGACGTATCTGGTACTTCTGTTTCTAAGACAGCCGCTGTCACTTCTGGCTCGCCAGTTGTCGAGACATCTGTCCCTAAAAACGGTGTTCCTTCCAACCTGCCAGTTTCTTCGGGAACTCGCGCTTCCACTTCGGATATTACTGCTATTGTTCCTGCCGGAGTTTCGAAGGGCACTTCTTCTGCTCGTTCTAATGCTGCTAGTGTTGCTTCTGGTGATGCTGCATCTCCATTGGGAGGCACCGATGGCTACAAAACTTTCGAGTCCATTTACACTTCCACCAGCAGCAGTGCGCCAGCCACTGTGTCTTCTTACGAAGGCTCGGCCTCGCTTCCTAAAGCCAGCTTCAAATGGTTGCTCCCACTTGCACTCTTCGCTATCGCTTAGGGGTGAACACATCATCCCCACTTCCTTCGCTTTTCATACTTCTGGTCTTTAATTCTTTTGAAATACTTCGCTATATACCCAATTCACGTTCTTATTAACTTGTTGTAGTTGCACTTTTTTGAAACTTTCTATAGAGTTGTGTGAGCAGTCGTAGCTACGACTAAGGCGACTGGTAATGTTGATTTTTGAAATGCCGAGGTTCTCCCTTTCTTTGGCTTCTTTCTTTTGACTTGATTGATCTGATTAATATAGAATATAAACCATGAGTTTAGCCCTGGGGCCAGTGCCCTTTAGGACGTCCCTGAGATCATTTTTATAAAATCACCAAGATAGTCTTCAACGGTCCCTTTGAGTGTTGGATTGAAGTGTTCGAGTTGAAAGGCTTTTTTGTGAAATTATGGCAAAAAGCACTTCTGTTCATTTTTGCTCTCACTTTTTTGACCCTAGAGAATTCTGTCAACTTGGACAGTTTGATGGCAGCTTCGAAAATATTCTATGATTGACTTTTAATGGCCCAATCAAGCCTATTTGACTTATTACAGAGGAAATATTCCGCTCGAAGCTGTCGTCACAATTAGGCCCAGTCTCCATAGTGCAAAGGACAATCTGTTTCAAATATTCAACCAACCCTTTTTGAAATAGCTCCAGGCGCTATCAATGATGAAGAAGCCCTACATGAACAAAACAAAAAAAAGTATGCTGAAAACACCTTATTGCTATGATTAACTCAGCAATCAACGGCACCTTCATCACTACCAGTCACTACACAAAGTAAATCTATAACGCTTTAACTAAATACCGGAGGACGCCGAAAGGAAAGTGGACAGTGGGAGCTGGTAGCTGCTCAAAAGAGTGGTGGCATTGTAGGTGCCTGTTTGCAAAGAAGTGGAATTTGTCAAGGCTGTGGAAGAAGCCGTGGAGTTTTTGAAAGCTGTGGAGGAAGGAGCCGTGGAGTTTCTGCCGTAGCCTCCCTGGCCAGGCGAAGAAGGCAAAACCGGTGTTTCTGACGACGAGGGGCTGTCGACCGTGACGGTGAAGTAGATGGTCAGTGTAGTTTCGTCTCCAGAGCCGTTGCCGTTTCCAGAGCCGGCGTTGCCGTTTCCAGAGCCAGCGTTACCGTTTCCAGAATTGCCAGAATTGCCAGAACCAGAATTGCCAGAACCAGAATTGCCAGAGCCAGAATTGCCAGAGCCAGAATTGCCAGAACCAGAATTGCCAGAGTTACCGGAACTCCCAGAGCCAGAGCCAGAGCCAGAGTCAGAGCCACCGGTGGCCTGCGAGTCCTGGGTGATTATGGTGGTGACTTCCACAGTAACATCGTCAGTTGTATCAGTCTCAGCGGCATTGTTCGAATCGCCGTTGTTTCCGCTGCCTCCGTTGCCTCCACTGCCTCCGTTGCCGCCTCCCACAGTGACCACATTCGTGACAACCTCGGTGGTGTAGACCGTGGTGGGGCCGTTTTCGTTGGTGAGAGTGACAAGGTGGGTGGATGTGATGGTGGAGGTGATGGCGGAGGAGTTGGCAAAGTGCCATGATGAGACCAGGGCCGGGGCGGATGGGGCTGAAGATTCAGCTGAGAATTCAGCTGAAGATTCGGCATTTGCAACCAAAGAGGATGCAGATGAAGCCGAGGATTCGGACGATGAAGCCCAGGAATCAGACGATGAAGCCCAGGAATCAGACGATGCTGAAGCTGAGGATGACGATTCGGATGATACTGGCGATTCAGATGATGCCGATTCAGACGACGCCGAGTATTCAGATGATGTCAATTCAAATGACGCTGGGTTTTCAGATGATGCTGGGTACTCGGACGAAGCTGGGTACTCAGAAGCCGAAGATGGGCTTTCTGAAGAGGAGGGGTATCCAGAGCTGGAAGCACCGGTCGCTGACGAAGCCTGTGCCTCGGCAGCGAGGTTGGAAAATGAACCCGAGCTCAGGGCGATTGCCAGAGAAGACGAGAAAGCCGGCTCTGAGAATGGAGCCTGCGATGGCTGAGACGAGGATTGCTGGAAGGTTGAGGGTGCAATCGAAGATTCCGTCGAAGACGATGGCGATTGCTCTGCAGCAGCCGGAGCCCATTGTGGAGCCGAAGACGAAGCCGAAGCCGAAGACGAAGGCGCAGCATAGAATGAAGACGACGACGACGAAGGTGGCTGGTAGGCAGCGGACCACGCTTGCACAGGAGAAGACGTTGGCTGCGCTGGAGACGTCTGTGGCTGGTAAGCCAGAGTGGAGCTTGAAGTCAAACTCGAAGTCAAACTAGAGCTGCTGGAGCTGGAGCTGGTAGTGTAACTGGAACTGGAACTGGAGGTGGCAGCTGCGTTGAAACGGTCGGCATTATACCCAAGAGCCTCAGACAGAGCAGCAGCGGCAGAGAACGGCACGGTGTTCTCCGCCTGGCCCGCTGGCACAGTAAGGGCGTCACAGAGCGCCAAAGAAAGAATGACAAACGCAGAAAGCATGGGGTTCGGAAGTAGGGCCAGAGGGCACTTTATAAGGCGAGGTTTCAGCAGGCTTCGGCAGGTTTCGGCAGGGGTTGCGGCGGCGGCGCTCTAGGCGTGGGACGCGGCGGCGGAATCGGCGGAGCATCTCGAGGAAGGGGCCGGGCTAAGCAAAAAGCGAAATCTGGGCTTTTTTCGTGCTAATTGCTGGGCCATTTTGCGGCCATTTAGGTTGGAGGTGCATGGATTTGGCTGCGAAAAACGCCAAAGACGAGGCAGGTCTGGCATAATCGCGCGTTGGCACAAACACTGGATTTCGCGATTCGCGAATGGGGCGGAGGAGTGGGAGGTGGTTGGGGCTGTTCTGGGCCGAATTTGGCGGCGAAAATTGGATTGCCGGGTTATTCGAGGTGAATTGAGCGGATCCCGAGCTTGAAATTTTGAAAAAGCTTGAAATTTGGCCGTTTTGGCCCCACCTCCGCGCCCAGACACCTTGACGTGAAAACGCGCTGCTCGCCTGTGTGGGTTGACGTTTTGTTCCTGGCGCCGCTGCAGCCATTTCAGCCCAAAACGGGCCTGACTCGAGCCAACCGGGAAATGGGCAGAGACGAGACTTGACAAATGGCGATGGAAGCGAAGAGCCGGAAGTGAACGTCCAGTGGAAAGAAAAAAAAAATGAAAGTAACCAAAAGCGTCAGTAAGTGAATAATCAGAAAATCCAGCTTTTTTGAAAACCGGCGGGGTCAACGCTGAATCCCGTGGCGGAAAGCTGTTTCAAAACGTCCTCTGCGGTCGGTGTGGCGGTCTGGTTCTTTCTCGAAACACGGTGTGGTCTAGGCAGACTTGGCGAGGGTTAAGCGAAAGGAAGGAGCAAGTGAGCCGAGAAGGAGGTTTAAGGTTTGAAAGATGACGTCTAGCCAGGCATTCTGTTGTGAAGCTGGAGACCTTGAACGGTTTTACTTTGGGTTCCAGATGTGGTGGCACTCGCGGAGAAGGCGGTGCCTCTCGCTTAATTGTTAGTCTTGACTGGAAATGGGAGTTGCTAATTTTCACGAACTAAACAGTACTGCTGAGCTTAACGCCAGACCTAAGCGAATGTTGTGTGCCCCAGCCTGATCAATGAGGTCCCTGTACCAATTGCCATGGTTCACGATGAGATCACTCTCTCAGAGTCATACCAGGTGGGTATTACGTGAAGAGGAAATTGAGAGGGAAAAAACTTCTTTACTATGATATATTTTAACGCCACAAAGTTTTTGAATACAGAATAGTGAAATTGATGTTGATAGAGCCTGTTAAAGGAGGGCTTCTCAAAGACCCCATGACCTTTCGCCAGTCCACTTAAGACCCCAATTGTCTTGCCCTTTCTGCTTACTGAAACTCTACCAATTTGTTGTCTGGATCAACTTGATAGAAGCTAAACTTACCTCTTACGACTTGGGTTGAAAGCAGCAAAGTACCAAATTTTCAACCCCACGATGCATCCGATGGACTCGAACGAAATGAAGGTACTTTCTGGACGTAGCTGCAACTAATATTAATTCTTAAATAAAAATACAATTACGAAAAAGAAGTGGTCACAGAAGCAATCGAAAAGAATCCGCACTCATAGATTCTATGACTTGAAGTGATCTTTCCGCGGGACATCATGGGATTGAAGTTTGAAGACAATCTTAAACGCTGGGCCGTTTGCAAGAAGAACCAAAGCTCGTTCCATGTGCGGACGATAAGGTAATTACAAGTAAAGACGAGTCGAGAAGTGAGCAGAAACAAATGGAATCTGGAAGAAGCTGAGACGTCAGAAAGTTTGAGAGAGCTTTTTATGATGAACCCTGACCAGACAATCTATGCTTCCCAGAAGTCCCACCGGCTACTCGAGTGAAAAGCCAATCGCAAGTAGTGAAGCTTCCCCACATTATCAACACCCAAAACAGCAACTCTCAATTCCTTCTGCTTCGATACTCAACGCCAAGACCAGTCATCAGATCGGAGCTGTGGAAAGCGGCCCGTTGTTTCAAAGCCTAGACCCGATCTTCGCCGCAATGGAAGATACAGAAATTCACCCTGAAGCCCTGAACCCAAGAGAAACCCCTCCTTCTTCCCCGATGAAGAACTATCAGATCACCTCATTCAATAAAGAATCTCTTGGTCAAACGTTTTGGATTCGGGAATCCCCGAGCTCTTAACTCTAGACTTTGGATTCTCGGCGAAGACCTACAAGCATTTTTTTGGCACTGATTTTCGTGTCTATGCTTTCAGACACAAAACATTCCGTCTTGGGAAGACACATTGAGTGCTTTAAAGTCAGAATCGTGCTAGTCGAAAGGATGCAGCTTCTTTTTTGTATGAGTCCGGGCAACTGAAGCAATGCAGAATTGGTTTTATCAAATCAATCTGTGTAAGATAAGAGGGGAAAGTTGACATTCGTAATTGGATACGGAATGATTATTAAATGCAAAGGTTAAGCCACGAGATTTCTGTTTATACCAAGAAAACACAAGAATTTGGTCTCAACGCCAGAGAGCCCAAGAATACCCTGCCTTTGAATTTTCTGGTCACAGAAGCAATCAAAGAATTGACACAGCGTTAATTACGGGGTCAAAACTGGTATTTTGTGATTGCTTCACAACAAACGCAGAGAACCATGGAGCAACAGAGGTGATATTCAGATACGTCAAGAGCTGAATTTTCTTTTTTTTTTTTCATTTCTGCTCCACGGGTAAAGCAACGATGGAAGACCAACTGAAAATTTGGTAGTCCTCACTTGACATTTCTCGTATTCTACTGTCATCAGAGCCTCACAGAGCCGCCAACATCCAGCAACACTTGAATAGGAAATCACTTACCCGAATGGCACTTGTAACCTGCGTTGAATGTTCCAGGCTTTGTTTTCTAAAAAAAACTTGCTTTCCGTATTCGTGGAGGACTCACCAAAATATCTCACCCCAAGCCACAGAACCGGCTTGCCTCGAGAATAAGCGAGTACAAAACCACTGAAATAATGAGATATAATTAACTCCCATCTGCGTATCCCCTATTCAAATCCCCTCATTATCCCTGGATTATGCCAATTGCAGAAATATACCAACTCAGATTGGCCCAGATGGGACTTGCTGCTGACAGATTGAGTCATTTGAAAACAGCCAGGCAGTTCTTTGTTCTGCAACTTCTATCCTCGGGCGTCGTAAAACTCTGTGGTTGCCGAAAGTTCGAAAGCGGAAAGTGTCAGCTCATGCGCTGCTTTCACCGTATCGAATGCACGCTAAGCCCATAGCGAGAACAAGAGGCAGAAGCGAAGACAGGATAATAAACAATGTGGATAAATGGATAATGGCCTAGAATGGCGAATAATTTTGACGAAGAACGAAAAAGGAAGGCCACAAAGATTCCGAGCAAAAATGGAATACAACGCTGCATTCCGATTAGATCATCCAGGTTGCGCATTCTCAACACTTGGCCTTCCAGCCACACCAGGAATGCTGGTCAGGATTTCAGGAAGATGTGCTGAGATCGCCAACATGTGTTGTTGGATAGACTGGTTGCGAATGTGGCTTGGACGTAGCCTCAGCCACCCATTCCGCACGACATTGGAAGCACTTAAAAATGGCTAAGGCAAGATATTTGCTTAGTTGGGCCGAGAGCCCAAAGAAAAAAATGGATTTGCAAAGCCGCCAATATGCGTCAGTCCAAAACGATTAGCTGTTGCGCTTTGGATGGTGGTCTCTCGATCAGCTCACACTGAGGGGAGAAGACAATGGACGGTCTCGTAACTCAAAAAGTCAGTGCCAGTTCCCAATTCAGGTAGCTGGTTTGTGTGAACAATAGAAGGACGAAGTGGCCGATCGCAAAATTGACGGGCGAAAGAGTTGGGGCATCTTCCAGATCGGGCCCACATGACCTGTTCCATCAAATTTCACCTCCAGTGGAGAGGCAAAAAGACAAAACAGTTTGATCTCTGTCCAGGGTCTCAGAGGTCTCTCATGGGTCTTTCAACGCAGGCGCATGTGGGGCTAAAGGCTAATGCAGCACGCCCTAGACCCGTCCCAGTAGTCGCCCCAGAATCTCCATTCTCAAGTAACAGAAAAGGGTAAGCGGGCAACACGTTGACCGAAGCGAGGCCGGCTGAATGGGATCAGCCTTCTGTCACGAGCATCTGCATGGAGTCTTCTCAAAGAGGAACCTTCTGCCGGATTTCGCAATAATCGAAAGAAATCCTCCGATCCCACTGCCATTGTCAAGAGCCACATGCAAACGGAGGTCAGCATGGCGAGCCCGACCCACAGTGGCTGCACTAAAATATTTTGGCTTATTTTTCCTAGCCTCCTCTAAAAGTTGGACATTCTTCAAGCAGCCCAAGCCTCGCAATTGCGGAGCTTTGCGTGACGCGCCGAGAGGTCGCCCTGCCTATAGATCCGCCGTAAAATGGGTTTCACAGATGGTCTGGCCGACGGGTGACACAATAGGTGCATCGAAGAAACCCCAGAAGACTTCACTTTCAGGGCAAAGCGGAGGCATTAGTTTCGCGTGCGCATCGACGCTGGCATGTGTGCAGGCCGTGCAGTGCAATCCGCATCTCGTACACGCCCCGCATATTTGCAGCCAACCCTCTCTAGCGTATTTGCGGAATGAATTGTTCGACTCCCAAAAGAGGTCTCCTAGGACCCTGGCCCCGTGCCCTAATATAAAAGGCTGCTGCCCCTGTTAATCCCAACCTCATCATCATGGGAATCCTCAACCCGAAGACCTTGCTCTTAGCGGCAAGCTACATCACTTCAGCTTTGGCGTTGACCATCACCCAAGATACTGTGGTGGTTTCGCCCGTCAACTTGGACATTGGCGAGCTTAATATCAATGAAGGCGTCTACTACTCCATTGTGAACAACGCTCTCACCGTTCTCGGAGGTAACTTGAACAACAAGGGTCTGTGGTATGTCACCTCCACTAATGGTTTGGCTTCCTCAGTTACCATTGCACTGGGAACAATTGTGAACGACGGCGATATCGCCTTTAACGCCTTGAATGCACAGGTTGTCACCAACTTCAACTTGGACTCCGTTGGAACCTTCGACAACACGGGTAACATTTGGATCGGTACGCCAGTGTTTTCTGTGGTTCCACCCATTATCATTGGATCAGCTTTGGACTGGAATAACGAGGGTAAGATCTACCTCCGTCAGGACCGTGGCAGCCCCTCGCCAATTACCATTTCCCAGGTTCTTGGTCAGGTGGACAACTCGGGTACGATCTGTATTGAGCGTTTGAACTGGGTTCAAACTACCAGTATTCAAGGTGCCGGATGCATCAACGTCAAGGAAGACGGCCACCTCCAGCTTCAGATCTCGCCTTGGACCGTGGACGAGGCACAGACCATCTACCTCTCCACGCCGCTGTCGGAGTTGTCTGTTCTTGGCCTTGAGCCCAGTCTCTTGGGTACCAAGACGTACAACGTTGTTGGATTTGGCGGTGGAAACGAAATCAACGTGAACACTGGTTTCACCAGCTGGCTGTACTCTGGTGACACCTTGGAGCTTTCGTTCTTCCTCGGTGTGTTCAAGATTGCGTTCAAGATTGGAACTGGCTACGATGAGTCTCAGTTTAGCACCAACGGTATTGGCAGGGCTGGTACCACCATTACTTATTCTGGTGCCTACCCAGGTGCTGTTCCTGCCATTTGTGAGTGTGCTGATTTCCCTGTCCCTCCACTTGAGCAGTCTTCCAGTCTGGCTCCTTCAAGTTCTGAGACATCGTCATCTGAGCCTGCTTCTTCCGAGCCTACTTCTGAGTCGACTTCAGAGTCATCGTCTTCTGAGCCTGCCTCGTCTTCTGAGCCAACTTCTGAGCCTCCTTCGTCATCTGAGCCAGCTTCATCAGAGCCTCCTTCGTCTTCTGAGCCACCTTCGTCAGAACCTCCTTCGTCTTCAGAACCTGCTTCATCTGAGCCACCTTCGTCGTCCGAACCTGCTTCATCTGAGCCTCCTACTTCTTCGGAGCCTGCTTCTTCTGAACCACCTTCGTCATCTGAGCCAACTTCTTCTGAGCCAGGTACTTCTGAACCAGGTTCCTCTGAGCCCACTGGTCCAGGTACTTCTGAGCCCACCGGTCCTTCTGAGCCTGGAACTTCTGAACCTACTGGTCCTGGCACTTCTGAACCTACTGGCCCTGGCACTTCTGAACCTACTGGTCCAGGCACTTCTGAGCCAACTGGTCCAGGCACTTCTGAGCCAACTGGTCCTGGTAGCTCTGGTACCCTCACCCCACCTGGCGAAACCACGACTATAACTACTGACACAAATGGAAACGGCAACACCCAGACTACCACCGATCAGAATGGCCAGCCTACGACCCTCACTACTACTGTCTCTCCTGGTGGAAACGGTGGAAACGGTAACAATGGCGGAAATGGAAACAATGGCGGAAACGGCGGTTCTGGCAATAACGGTGGATCTGGAAACAACGGTGGCTCTGGAAACAACGGTGGTTCCGGTAACAACGGTGGTTCTGGTAACAACGGTGGTTCTGGAAACGGCGGATCTGGAAATAACGGCGGTGCTGGTAACGGCGGTGCTGGTAACGGCGGTGCTGGTAACGGCGGTTCCGGTTCTGGAAACGGCGGTGCTGGTAACGGCGGTGCTGGTAACGGCGGTTCCGGTTCTGGAAACGGCGGTGCTGGTAACGGCGGTGCTGGTAACGGCGGTTCCGGTTCTGGAAACGGCGGTGCTGGTAACGGCGGTGCTGGTAACGGCGGTTCCGGTTCTGGAAACGGTGGTGCTGGAAGTGGAGGTGCTGGTAACGGTGGTTCTGGATCTGTTGGTTCTGGTTCTGGTTCCGGTTCCGGTGGCTCTGGATCTGGTTCTGGTGGATCTGGTTCTGGTGGCTCTGGTTCCGGTTCCGGTTCCGGTGGCTCTGGATCTGGTTCTGGTGGATCTGGTTCTGGTGGCTCTGGTTCCGGTTCCGGTTCCGGTGGCTCTGGATCTGGTTCTGGTGGATCTGGTTCTGGTGGCTCTGGTTCCGGTTCCGGTTCCGGTGGCTCTGGATCTGGTTCTGGTGGATCTGGTTCTGGTGGCTCTGGTTCCGGTTCCGGTGGCTCTGGCTCTGGTTCTGGTGGATCTGGATCTGGGTCTGGTGGATCTGGTTCCGGTTCCGGTTCTGGTGGTTCTGGTGACGGTGGTTCCGGATCTGGTAGCGGCGGTGCTGGTTCTGGTTCTGGTTCCGGTTCCGGAGAAGGCGGATCGGGATCTGGTTCTGGCTCTGGCTCTGGAAGCGGTTCTGGAAGTGGTTCTGGCTCCGGCTCTGGCTCTGGTTCCGGCTCTGGCTCTGGTTCTGGATCTGGCTCTGGTTCTGGATCTGGATCTGGTCCTCAGGTTTCTTCCTACGAGGGTGGTGCTGCTGTGGCCAAGTACGGTATTCTGTGGCTCGTGCCACTTGCCCTTCTTGCTTTGCTTTAGAGGGCCTCAATCGCTTTTCCTTTTCTCCAACCCATTAATTTCTGTTCTTCAACCCTTCGTTCATACCTGTGTTTGGTTTTCCGTGATTTTAATTCAATTCGTTTACAACAAGTGTAGAGCTTTCAATTTCACATGGCCTTTTTTGGTGTGGCTTTGTTTGCAGTAGTCCGAGGTCAGTTGGTTCGGTTACTTCATTGTTTGCTTCAAGAAGTAATGGTAAGTTTAAAACGCGTATCTAAATATCAAAAGACCAGAAGAGAACGGGGGACTTGCTCGCAGATTTCGGCCCCAAAAATATTTTATAAAGCATAATCAAGAATTTAATTAATTAAAATGAATGGACAAATCGAGCAAAATAGATAACTGGATGTCTCGGGGGAATTTCACCAATTCACTAAAGACCGACTTCTACCTTGTTATAGAAGCGAACCCCATAGGTACTCGTCCAATGCCATAAAAGAAGAGGGACTCATCTCTGAAATCCACATGCCTCTCAATGGAAGCATGTTCATTTTTAATGAGGGTTTATCCATGCATCGCCCGTCTACTCATCAGTGAAGGAATCACTCTTCCATTTTTAAAGGCCTTCTGTGGACGCTTTCAGTGCATGCTGTCGTCTCATGAATAAATGTATTATTTCCGTGGGGTTTGAAGATTTTCCTGCAAACACAAAATCTCTGGTGTCGTCTTTGCAAGATTCACTGAGGCTAGGCAGAGCCCTCCCAACCCTGTAATTCCAATGCGACAACACACTATGAGGATAAAAGATATGGATTTCAATTCTTGTAGCAAGTTGTCTTTAGAACTCCAGTTAGTGGTTTATGAACTTCGAGGTGTTGCTGCAATTGTTGCCTTTTCAGCAAACAGTGCTGTATTGAATGTTACACAGATGAGTTCAAAAAGCCCAATAACAATAGCCATATTGTCCACGGAACTATAGGAGCGAAGCACGCTCAGGTCATTTTTCTCCTTACCCCATCAATGTTCGTCTTCAATTGTTCATCTCTTGCCATAGCCAAGATAGTGCTTAACACTATCTTCATATTTTTCTAAAGGCTTTTCTTCAACAATGAAGAAGGGAAACTTCCCCTACTTTGAACACTGGATAGCGGTAGCCGTAAGGACTATTAACTGAGGAAAGCACGAGAATCCACCATCCACCTCGCTTATCTCAAAGGCGGCCACAACTTCATTCGATGCATCAAAAACGGACCAAATGACAATCAAGACCAAGTTTGCTGCCACGGCTGAAACAAATCCCTCACCCAAAGAACACCGTTTGAGCGTAGGGCTGGCGCCGTGCTGTTTTGATTCCATTGATAAACACGGCCGTGCTTTGTGGCATTTTCACGCCGCTCCCTTCATCGGAGTCAAAAATGGCTCGCTAGGAATTGTCCAAACGATGTCGACTCGTGATTGGGCTTCTCATGTAGAATTCATTCTGGTCCTCGCTTCAAACAGAAGGCTACTGTTGAAATCCGTTGCTGCTTGTTCTAGGCCTGTTTCAATGACTCATGTGTTTTGTAAGTCCCTGTGAATCGCTTATATTATACACCTTCACGACACTTTAGAGTACGTGATATGAGAGGCCCTAAAAACCTCGTCGCTTGATGTATTAATTAACTTTGGCCAGCAAGCGACTCCTTACGAAGTGTATACATGAGCAGACACAATTTCGTGGCTTACTTCGATTTCTCCCTCGCTCTCAATATAACCTACTATTTATTTTTAACCAATTGGACGCAAACGCTCCATTCGCTAATTCGCTCCTTTGGCCTCATCCACAAACGCATACCAAATCAACAGGAGTGGGGCTTTTTCAAATTCCTGTCCTCACAATGGCCTTGATATAAAAACTAAAGACGCCTCAAACCAGGACTCAAATCCTTGCAGCCGATTGTTTGACAGCATTCTCGCTGCAGCTACGTGCATGGAGGCGCGTCAACGAGCAGGTATAAACTTCACCGTGATTGATTGGCATTTTCGATGCAAATTCCATCGAGGAGTTGCCTTTTGTATGATTTAGCTCCCGCTGCGTTTGGCCATACAGGTGCGGAGTCGTTTGATTTTGTGATTTTCCAGGGAGTGCCTGATTTGTTGAAAAGGGGCCAATCCTACATCTTCCTTCTGCTCGTATAATCAAGATCTCTGAAGATCTCACAGGTCTCCTGAGCGTCTCTGAGTTCAAATTGACCCGGAGTTTCGTGAGGCTGAAATTTCTGTTGAATTCTCCTCGTAAATTCGTCAGCCAAATCAGCCAACGCTTTTCGACAATTTTTCATTCCCCGCAACCCCAACTAAGGTATTGTGCTTCATTACCGTGAATGGTAACGCCAGGGCTCGTGTCCGCCAGGATTTCACGGTTCGCCATTTTGGGTATGGTTAGCCTAAAGTTGCACTTTAATGCAGAGGTTATAGATCGAAGGGTCTGGTGCGTCGGTTATGAGTCAATGCTGAGTTACGTCAGATCCTCTTTGAGGGAGATGCGTTTACAGAGGCAGATGGATATATCGCAGCTCTGGGGCTTTGATGATGAATTTGAATACGAGTTTCAGTCATCCAGCTGTTTTACTAGCTACTGCTAAAAATACAAGAGGATTTGCCAAGGCTGATTTGGTATAGTGGCTTAGGAAGAGAAGCCACTATGATCCGAATATGCTGTCCAGATTGAAGGAGTCGATCATGTCAATTTATTCAAAATTCTTGAGATCTGGTTCTCAAATTCATTCCTTCACTGTAGATATTGGGGCTTCTCGGAACAGACGGCACTAGAATAATCAAAATACCTCCAACAATTGTGATATGAGGAATCCGCTGAATAGGATGAGACTGGCATAGATTTTGATTACGTTGGTGAGCGTGTTATTATTCACCTAACAAAGTGAAGATCGTTGAATTTATTTGGAAGTTCTACAAATATCATTTCAGACTTCCATTGCTTTATGACTTCTAATAACGACCTATAAATGTAACCGGAATAGGGGGAGGAATCATGAACTCTCCTGTTTTGGAAATTGGACAGAAGTTCAATATATGGGAAGACTGGTACACTAACTAAGTATTCTTTGGCGTTTGGTGGAAGATTAACCCCCGTCCTCTACTCCGCTCTACATCTTTCTAAATGAATAATGTATAATACGTATGTATAAGCCGAAAAAGGTCGAAATAATAAAACAAATCGAATGCACAAACGCCGGGGTGATCAAAAGATATCCAATAAAAGCATGGCGACTCGCCATTAAAGTATAACGTAAGAAGGAAATAAAATGCTCATTACAACAAGACGTGGAGCAAGGGCACCACGACCGCCGCAAAACTTGAGATCTTCACTGCAGCAGCCAGACCAGCGTACGTCGAGACGGCTGGTGTAGCAGAAGCTGGGCTCGATGGAGCCGAAGACGAAGTTGAAACTGCAACTTCGGGCGAGGTGGAAGTGCTCAGGCCAGACACTGGAAGAGTGACACAGTTGCCCTTGTAGCAGACAACCTGTGATGATGAGCCCTCAGAAATAGTAGAGCTCGACTCTCCAGCATTGGAGGCCTCAGGGACGGAAGTGCTTTGACCAGCGACTGTGGTTGGGTATGATGAGATTGGGCTGCTGGTAGCAGAACCAGATGAAGCAGGGCCAGATGGAGCGGGACCAGAACCAGATGGAGCAGGGCCAGAGCCAGATGGAGCAGGGCCAGAGCCAGATGGAGCAGGGCCAGAGCCAGATGGAGCAGGGCCAGAGCCAGTTGAAGCAGGTCCAGAAGAAGCTGGTCCAGAAGAAGCTGGTCCAGATGGAGCTGGTCCGGAAGCACTTGGTCCAGAGCCAGTTGGTCCAGAGCCAGTTGGTCCAGAGCCAGTTGGTCCAGAGCCAGAAGCAGTAGGTCCGGATGGGGCTGGGCCAGATGGAGCTGGGCCGGAAGAAGCTGGACCAGAGCCAGAAGCAGTAGGACCAGAGGCAGTAGGACCAGATGGAGCTGGGCCAGAACCGGAAGCGGTAGGACCAGATGGGGCTGGGCCGGATGAAGCTGAGCCAGAAGAAGCTGGACCTGATCCAGAGGCAGTAGATCCTGAAGGAGCTGGGCCAGAGCCGGAAGCGGTAGGTCCCGATGGAGCTGGCTCAGAGGCAGCAGGTCCAGAAGGAGCTGGGCCAGAGCCGGAAGCAGTGGGTCCCGATGGAGCTGGACCAGAGGCAGCAGGTCCTGATGGAGCCGGTCCACTCTCAGGAGGTCCGGTTGGCACGCCGGATGGCTCCAAAGAAGGCTGTGGGTTACCTGGAACTGAGGTGCTTCCAGTAACAACGGGCTCGGAAGGAGAAGATGCTGGAGCAGAGGACTGAGCTGGAACCGACGTTGAGCCGGTGGAGAACTCGGACTCCTCACTGGTAGGAGTGAGACTCACGGGCACAGGGATAGTCAGCAGTGCCACGGACGAAGAGTTCCAGTTCCAAGATACCAGTGGGTACACAGGCAAGGAAGTTGGAGGGACCTCGATGATCACGGTACCAACAGTGTCAGAACCGGAAGGTGGCTCAGTAACAGTTCTGGTGGTAGAGCCAGACCATGTAGAGGTCAACG
>JAJMJI010000058.1:0-21093 GCA_030563505.1 Candidozyma konsanensis | reverse complement strand
CGGTGTCGAACTTGATGAACTCAGTGATCTTACCAGTGGCCAAGTCAATCTTGACAGTGTCGTTGGCTCTGATAGCTGGGTCTGGGTATCTGATAGTTCTACCGTCGTGGGTGACAACGTATGGAACAGATCTCTTACCCAAAGCGATCTTCTTAACCTTGGCAAGCTTGTAAGAAGCCTCCTCGGCGGTAATTCTGTGGACAGTGAATCTACCCTTGACATCATACACCAATCTGAAGTTCTCGTTGGTGGCCTCCAAGGTGATGACATCCATGAAACCGGTTGGGTAGGTAGAGTCAGTTCTGACCTTACCGTCGACCTTGACGTGCTCCTGCATCAAGATGGCCTTGACCTCTCTACCGTTAAGAGCGTACTTCAATCTGTTTCTGAGGAAAACAATCAAAGGCAAGCACTCTCTCAACTTGTGAGGACCAGCCGAAGCTCTTGGAGCGTAGGTACCGGACAATTTGTCCAACATCCAGTGGGATGGAGCTGCCAATCTTTTAAGGTGTTTCTTTCTGAACTGTTAGTACGGTTTGTCTACGGCAGATAAATCGGCATGGAGCAGCCAGGAGGGTCTCCGAGGTACTTCGTGAAAAGCATTCAATCCAAGAGAGCTCACTTAGAATGCGAGTTCCGTAAACTTCACTAGGAAGACGAAAATCCCACGCTCAAGAGGTCAGACTCCCATGGAAGATCCAAAAAGCTTAACCCAACACTGTAAATAAAAGTGAATGGGTCGCTTCAGAGTTCCTGACTGCACCACAACCGATTATCAAGACAAGGCTCCCATCCGGGCCAGACTAGGTCTGGCTGGAGGCCGACTGACGGTTCTAGGAACCTGCGGTAATATCTGGTCCCAGTTCAACCGAACTGGTACCTTTGTTTTGTCTTGTTATCTGCCTTCGATATGAAGGGTAGATTGACATACGGGCCTCTTGCCATTTTTGATAATCGATAGTGTGGGAAAAAGTGAAAAAATTTTGTCTTGAACCTCAAGTACCGCGAGCAGCAGTGTCCGGGTAACTCTTTGCGCGCGTGATCCAGGGCACGTGCATTGAGTGAGGGCTTCTCCCATCGGGGAGGGGACCAAGTGTGGAGAAACGCTTATCTATTTGGAGGGGAAGGGGTGAAAAAAATGGCCGACTTTGGGCTACATGTGGAGATTTGCAGAAGTCACAGAGCTTGTGAAAAGGAGAAAGCAAAGCCCAAGGTAATTTGCGTATAATGAATAGATATCGGAATGGCCGATCGAGAAACCTAGCAGAGTCTCGCGGCTCTCATGGAGATCAATTGGGTATGCTGCACAGCAGATGGCCCTATGGTCATTCCTGTAAATTTAAATCGGATTTGAGTCAATCGAAGGCGTCTGGCTTAGATCACGGTGCTCTTGGGCTCATCGTACTTGTGGGTGTTGAGAGCACTACCGCCGTTCCCCGTAGGCATGTTAGTCTCCATATCCTTGCGATTCACCTCCTTGTTGTGCTGGTCCAAGGCCAATCGTTCGGCTCGGGACATGTCGGTGACCTTCTCAACCTCGGCGCCAGTCATGACCTTGACCCAGTCCACCTTCAAGCTGTAGGGACCGTACTGTTTGTCCAACAAGCCGACACCAACGGTCTTGACTTCGGACTTGTTGAGCTCGGAGCCGTCTTGAATGATGCCCCAGTTAGTCATGACAAAGTCGTTCAATGGGATCACCACGGTCTCCCATTCGCCAGGGTGGTGCAAGAAGAGTCTGTGCTGGAACAAGTCCGTCACCAAGGGTGTGTTGGCCTGGATGTTGACCAAATACTTTCTGCGGTCACCCTTCACACGGAGCACAAGCGAGCTGAATTGGGACCAGTCCCAGTACGAGTCGCCAGAGAACCAAGACTCCTTCTGGTCCTGAGTACGGAACATGGCGTACCCCAGACGGGTGATTTCCGGGTTTCCCTGGGGCAAGTCGAGGTTCAAGTAGCCGTGGAAGTGGCCGGCGCCCGTGGCCTGGTCAATGTCAAAGTGGACGGTCGAATGGCCGCCCATCTCCTTGTCACACCTGGTGATGATCTTGGCTAACGACTCTTCGGGGTGCTTGCGGAAGCTGAGCACGGTTTCCACGGTTTTGGCATTGTCAGCCGATTTGGCGAAAATACGGTTGAGGGTGGAGTTGAGCCCCAACGTTCTTAAGGACATGGTGGTGTGGATCGTGGAGGTGGTGTTTAGTGAGCAGCGAGATGGCTATAGTGTGGCCAGAGTCAGTCAATCAATCAGTCGAGGGGAATCACGTGCGCGTCGGGGCCTAGGTGGCGGTGACTGCTTCTTTTAAAATGAGGAAGTTCTGTGAAACCAGAAAGCTGAAAGATGTGTGTGAGGTGCCAAAGCCAGAAAACCAAAAAAGAAGTGGAACCGGCGTGCTTAAGTACTAGCCGGTGTGGGGACCACGAGTACACCACCCTGCCTTTTTTCGCGGGAAACAATGCACAGTTTATCGTACAATACGCATTGCAGACTGGCCTCCTGTCGGCTGTCCCTCGGAGTGACCCCACATCATCCGAGATTCACCAAAAGGGGTTCACTGAAGGGCCCAATTATTAAGGCAATTGGATACGATTGTGGTTGAATGGAGTCGGTCAAAGATTATCAGCTTTTTTTTTTTTTCCATTGCCCCCTATTGAATCGCCCCTTCTCCGCCGCAGTCTGATAACGCAGAGGGGATCATTACATCAGCGGGGCTTGCTATCTTGCTCTGGTCGTGTGGCTCATAGAGGCCTGATCTGGTAATGTTCTTTGGTAGGTTGAGGAGAAGGCTGCGTCTGGCCCGTTTTGCTGATTTTTGTGGAGAAGGCTTTGGTGTCATGGCAGTGGGTGCAAAAAGGGCAGGGCTCAGAAGGCGGGTTTCGCAGTCAAAAGCACTTCGGACTTGATGTTCCACAGTTGCATCCCAATGCAAGAAATGTAAACCACGTACGCTTTCCAATGGGTCATGCTTCCGTGCTTGCCTTTTAGTTTTACCCGAGCGGCCCTTAGATTGGAGGAGCCCAGGACATTGGCTCTTCTGTGAGGAGGCATAATTTGAAGAGTCCTAGCCGTTCTGTACATATATAAAAGTTACGATGACCCACAGCTCATGCAACAATTAGTAGGATTAAGTTTTAGGGATACGGAGGTTTGCAGATGGAGCGCAATCCATTAGTCCCATGTCGTTTGATTTGCAAGTTTCAATGGAGTTGGGCCAGCTCTAAAGGGTGACTGGCTCCTGGTTAAGATAAACTTTCTTATGAACAACGGCACTGAGTTCGGGGAAGAGGCGTTGTCAGTGTTGGAGTTAACGACATAGCACGTCTTGCCTTCTTCAATTGATACCTGGAATGTCTGTCAACACGTCAACGCAAACAGTAGCTGATAATAAAAGGTTAGAAAAGGCTGTTTCATATTCTGACTATCTTCTTTCTTCGACGACTATCAATTCAGAAACCGCCAGAAAGGCTACATTCTTTCCATCAGAACCTACATAGTTAAAAACTCCTTGGTCAACCTCGGTATCAACAGAAGCTGGATCATCTGGAGACCCAAAAAAGGTTCCACTGCCATGAACCCAGAAGATTTTACACGCCCCTTGACATTGTTTGTTGCTCTTTATCTCCAATGTCTTTCAATGCCCTCCAACCTACACGTAGGCTTACCCCAAACTTTCACGCTTTCGTATGTTATGCTTGCTTCTCGCTAGTTTAATACCGTGACCTTCGAGCAAGAAATAATGATCTAGAAGTTGTTCTTAATCGTTCTAAAGGACGACACAAACGATGCTCCTCAATTGAGGTTGGTTTGCGGGTGCAAAGTGTTTTAAAAATTTTGGTAAAGGAGCTTACATTCATGGTCTACCAAAATTTAGGTTTCTAGGGGAAAATTGCCACTATAGGCTTTACATATCTAATGGCGGAGAACCTGGCACCATCTGCAAAACAGTTCAGGCTTGGCTCTCAGCCATCACCTGTCAGCGCCTGTCTATTCTTCATCTAGTGCAAGGGCCAGTAGCCAGGGAACAAGTAGTGCATCTTCTCGAGCAACTCCTTCTTGACTCCCTGAGGACTGGTGCTCACTGCAAACTTCATGGTACCTTCGAGATCCTTGCCCAAACCGGCAGCGCCAGTTCTCAATTCCTCAGAAATTGCATCCACCAACGTGGCAGCAACACGTGTGGCATTGGCAGAATTGGCCTTCAAGTTGCCCACGACCGTTTCCACGGTAACAGGCTCCTCGCTCTCGTTCCATGAATCGTAGTCCGTCGACATACAGATCATCTGGTAGGCGATTTCCGCCTCACGAGCCAACTTGGCTTCTGGCAACACGGACATGTTGATGACAGAGCCGCCCCAGCTACGGTAGATTCTCGATTCGGCTCTAGTGCTGAACTGGGGTCCTTCCATGCACACAACCGTCAAGTCCTCGCCCTTGTTGGTGTGTTCCTTGCTGTGAAGAATTGGTTTGGCACCAGTGTCGAAACCTTCCAAAAAGCCCAGCAGCGGGATGGAGTGGGTGACGATCTTGTTGAGCTTCAAGTCAAAAGGCTCTCCGAACATAGCATGAGCCACGAAGCCCTTCTCAAAGAACGTGGCGGGACGAATGCCCTTGGTTCTGTCGATGATCTGCGTGGGCACCACAAAGTCCCTGGGCTTGATCTCCTGCTGCAACGAGCCCACGGCGGAAAAGGCGATAATGGCCTTGACACCGATTTTCTTCAATGCGGCAATGTTGGCCCTGGAAGGCACGTCCGAGGGCAACAAGTCGTGGTGAGCGCCGTGGCGTGCCAAGAAGGCCACATGGTCGCCCTTTTCCGTCCGGGAAATGGTGATTGGCGCCGAAGGAAAGCCCCAAGGTGTCGATACTGTGAGTCTAGCGACCGGCTTAAGATTGGGCAAGTCGTAAAGACCCGTGCCGCCAATAATGGCCAATGGCACGGGCTTATCGAAGGTGTGGGGCAATGAAGAAAGCTCGACCTTTTCTCTGTGCACAGACATGAGTAGTTTGGAGAGGTTGTTGCGGAGGTGCACTTTGACCATGTAGTTTTTCAAGATATGCGCAGGCGCACTGTGGCTGTCAACGTGGGCAGGTAATGGATGGCGTCATCGGTGAATAAGCGATGATTCGGAAGGAGGCGCTTTGATCTCGAGAAATGAAAGATTAGCTTATTTTTGCTGGTTGTGTTGGTCTCGCAGTGTAGATGATATGAGCCTTTGGCTGTTTAAGCGCATAGATAAGTAGCTTATATTGCATCTGCGCGGGTGATAAAGAAAATCGGTTTCTAGAGAACAAGTGTTTTTGCAATTTTACCAAGAGGATGGAGGTATTCTGATTTTGGTGTCCATCAATGAAGTGACTCTGACTATTTTTTTGTCTTCCGAGCTCTCGAGATTCCTACTATGCACAGTGCCCAAGTCCCACTAATCATTGGCCTTAGTCATTGACCTGGTCTTACAGAAGCCCAAAGGTCCCTCGACATTCATATATAGTTAACTCAATCGAGCTATTGGGATAGCAGGAAAGAGTTTACAATGGGTGCAAAATCGCTTTGAATGGGCATAAATCCGCTTGTTTTAAAGAGTGACTCTTTGGGACTTTAGTAGGACTGGCTAGGAGAGGAAGGGAGAGAGCTTTGTAGATATCAGCCACTTGCTAGTTGAGAATTGGAAGGTTTCAACTTGGCTGGACCTGGGTGGACCAGAGGGTAGAGCAGGGTGATTTCTCTGAGAGCCAGCTTCTAATAACTTCTTCTTTTTTCTCTGTGATTCCTTTTTCCGAACAAGCGGAAAGTCGTTCACATTCTCACTGATTTTTACTACTGTCAAACGCTCGTATCAGTCTCAGTCTCAATGCTTTTAGTGAACGTTGCATCCTCCACATGTCCAGGTGAACTGCAGTAATGTATGGCACTCGCCTGTAATTTGAAACTCGATCGGCCCATCTAGACGTCAAACCTTTCTTCTTTTTTTTCTTTACTTATCGTGTTTAGGTGCATTCAAATAACAATCTGACTAAGGCGAGCATCTAGTCTCACTATTTCCCGGTTTCTTAAAATCCTGCAAATCCTGCTCGCCTCTTCGAAAATCACATTCACGCTATAATCTATTCCCGCTAAAAATTAATACTTTTCTACCCAAGGTCTCCCCATATTCCGCCTTTCATCACTAATTACCCCAATAGGCACCTACTTGCTGATACTCGATTCGCCGATACCGGGGGTCGATATCACCGGTGTACGGGTTTTATATAGCAGCACGTGATCCAGCGTTCCTTCTGTTTCGGAAAACCAATGACTAGTTAACCACACTGAGTTAGTTATCATGTCCTTTCCGCTAACATCTCGCACTATAGCCGGTCTTGCTAGCCTGTCTTTGCGGAGAAACGCCAACATAAAGCCCCTTCTAGGGCTGGTGAGGTTCTCGTCAAAAAAATCGGATGGTGAAGGGGGCGAGGAGGCTATATCAAAGGAACCTTTGTCAAGTCCTTTTACAAAGCGTGGGAACTCGGAGGTTCCACGTGCTCTGAAAGCCAAAACACAATCAAGAAAGAAACAAGAAGCCTCCGCGGGTGCATCTCATAACAAATTCATGTCTTTCGATAAGCTTCCCAAACCTCCGAAGGAGATTCTCGACATGCCCATGGACCAGTTCTACGCCAAGGTGTACATGAGGGATCTCCCTGTGAGGCCACAGATCGACCCTTCCAACAAATTTCTGTACAAGTTTGAGGTGCCATCCAGATTTGTACGTCACAAGCATCACGAGTTTCCCGATCTACAAGAAGAAAAGTCAAAGGCACAGGAGAAACAGCCAGCGAACAACTTCGAGCCTGCTAACAATATTCTCGAATTCAAAGTTGACTACAACACAAACTCGTTGGTTAGAGTACCTGAGCATCCTTTGAAGGAGTCCATTACTGGCATGTTCGTGTCGAACCCCCTCATGCATAATCTCGACAACGACTTTCTCTGGGACATGTATCCAAGGGGCAAGGCCTACGGCAACATTCCTTTTGGGGGCGACAAGTCTTTCGAGGGTTTCAAGAACTGGGAAAACAAGGAAAATGATAAAGTTAAACAGAAGGAGTCGCAGTTTGAGTCCAAGGTGAAAGAAGTGAATGAGTTTAGAGAGACCATGAGTGAATCAAAGTCCTTCTACAGAAAGCAACTGACTGCCGCGCCAACTGAGAAAGAAAAAGACACGGCAAAGGCTGGCGGTAGGCGAAAGTTGGACCGCAGTCTCCTCAAACAGTACCGCAAGTACAAAAAAGAAGGGTTGTTCAAGAAGAGATTCAACAATGACGGTAACAGCAACAACAAGTTCTGATGAAGCAACCTCCCATATTCACTAAATCACCAGGTTTTCTTCATGTTTAAAGGGTAACTTTCCATTTCTGATAATATATAACGGTCCACACGAATTCACTCGACAATCACAAGATCAACATCACCGTAGCCGTATTTATGCTTGTTTGCTTCGTAGACTTTCTTAAGCTCCTCGATGTACAAACCGTGGTAGTGGTCAAGAACTTCCTGATTGATATGAGGCCTGTTCCGTTTTTTGGCTTTGTCCTTGCCTTTGAACATGGAGAAACGAGAATCAGTACTCAGTGACTTTGAGCTCTCTGACTCGCTCTTTTCTTCCACCTTTGGCTCGTCTGGGTTCTGCTGAGCCAATCCAGGTGGGACGTAGATTGGATTTCCCGTGCAAATGTCAATAGGAGTACGGAAGGGCAAGAAGCCGAAATCATAGATAAAGACACCTCTAGCACTGAAGAAAGGCAACGTGAAAGATGTCAAGCGCTTGAGGCCGAGCTGGAACGCGTGGAAAAGCGAACCTTCCTTGGGCTTTGCTAGCCTGTAGATGTCCGCCTCGCCGAATGCAAAAGTAGGAACCAACGAGACGTTTCCGAGTTCGATTGCAATCTTAACAAAACCCTTCCGCTTGTTAAGAACCAATTTGATTTGTCTCTTGGGTTTCTGCTCGGCAGGCTCATCTTCTTCCGAATCATGGCCTTTGTAGCCCACACCTACACGCAGATTGTGGCCCACCATATCGTTCAACAACGATTCCTGAGCCCCTCCAATGACGAGACATACGGAATTGTCGCCGTTCTTGATCACACTCTTGATGTTCTTACCGCCAGCGCTGGTGAGACCCAACGATAGGAGATAGTCTCTGTAGAAGGGGATAGTGAACTGCGTGGTAAGCGTAAGAGGGAAGATATAGCCAATTCCAGGAAAGAGCTCTTTGTGCTTCGAAGGGTCATGGAAGAAAGGCTTCAAGAACTTGGCTGGAGGCTTGAAAGGCTGGTTGCGCAAGGCATTGGTTGCGAATAGGCCCATGGCTCCCATGGAGATGACGCCATGGGGGTGGTAGCAGAAAATGTATCTGGGACCCCCGGCAATCTTGCGTGTTCGTTGCACGGATAAGGAGGACTTGGAGTCAGAGCTGCGTGCATCGTCGTTATCGTCGTTGATAGACTCCGAGGTATCCGAATCGTTCAAACGCTTGCGGAGACCAAAAAACTTGAAGAATCTGTCTAAAGCGGTTCTGGCGTTTTCGGAAATCAAATCCTCCTCGTCGTCCGGGCTGCTCTCCTCGTATACGGTCTCTGTGGTGAAGGTGGGCTCCAACTCACAGGTCTTGTGGACCCGGATCGGGTAGTAATTGACAAACCAGCGCCAAATAATCAAGTTCCTCATGCCATCACGCACACGATACACCACCTTGCCGTTGGTAGGGGTGTGGAGATCAAAGCCGTAGAGCCAGATGAAATAGGGGATCACAATGAGCAACCATGAGAGCCAACCAAGATACAAAATGAAAAGAAACAAGCAGAAGAAACTCGGAATCAGCACCGTGTGCCACATGACACTCAATGTCTCAAGACGACGGTGCAACGGAGTATCCAAGGGAGCCACATTGATAAGGTTCTTCTTCTTCTTCTTCTTTGGGTGCTGGGCCACGGGGGGCTCTTGCTTCTGTGGTTTGCGGAGCCTCAATTCCTCTTCAGCCATTGCAAAGAGATCCAAGGAAAAGAAAAGAAGTCAGGAAGAAAAGAAGCAAATTTTTTCCACAAGAAAGATAGGGAGGAGAGAAGGATGTGGGGCAGATATCGCGGCTGTATATAGAGATGAAACACTGAGGCCTCGGCCAAGACATGCCGAAATATTGCTAGTATTCATAAAAAATAATTAGGTCCCACTGGCTAGTATACTCTGTCATTGGTCCGTAGAAGCAGCTCGTGACGCTTTTTCTGCACCCTAGCCGACTCGTACTTGACGTCAAAACAACTATTGCCTGATTGAGGTAAGAGCAGATTGCGACTGGCCAAGGTGAAGTACTACTTTTGCAACCAATGGACCGCGGAGGGTTGGACCCAAATTCGCAGAAAACCCACTATGAGGTGGATACGAGAGGCAGAAAAAGGACTAAAAAAGGAGCTTGCCCGTTTGTGAGCCACAGCAACGAAACAGAAGAGCTCACTCGTGGACGCTATAACTTGTACCAGAAGGTATGGAGCCATCAGCTTGAAGCGATCCACAAGATCTTGAACACCGCCAATGATCGCTTCTTCTCCGATCTAATTCTGTTTGTGGAAGAGCCATTGCCCAAGAAACTAGCCACGGCATTTTTGGCCCTCAGCTCAAACACTGCCAATAACTTGAGGACCCTAGATGAGTTTGCAGGGCATTTGTTCACCAATGGACGAAACCCACACGTGCGCTTGGTGACGCTCAATGCTAAAGAATGTCTTCATATCAAGGCAGCGATGAGAGAGGTGGTCAAACAGGTCCTTGAGCCAAATAGGCGACTTCAGGATGAGCCCTTGGTGGGATTTGATGATGAGGAAGTTGAACCGGCACCTGAGGTGGAGGATGTCACCCTAGAGGGAGACTTCGAGGGAAGGATTTCTTATGATTTTGGAATTGTCGAGGACTGGGTCGACGCATACACGAAAAAGAACAAGTGTGGCGATGAGTGCCGTCTTGTTGTGGTGTTGCAGGATAGCGATGCTTTCGCCAACGAGGTGCTCAACCAGCTTGTCCATTTGCTTAGTGTTTATTCAAAAAGAGTACCCATTAAGCTTGTCATGGCGCTAAGCTCCAAGAGCATCAGTGACTGGATCAATGGCAACTTTACTGCCAGGGCCAGGACGCTCATCAAGGCCACCAAATTGGAGGCGAGAAACAATAAGGATATCTGTTTCCAAGTCATTGACGACACATTGCTACGCAACGAGATCACAGCGGAAAACCCGCTCTTGCTTGATGCCCGTCTTTCGCTGATTGTCTTGAACCGGTTCGAAAACTCCAATAACTCCATCGACGCCCTCATCACAGAGTTCAAGCTCACCTACATGATCCATTTCTACCAGCTGCCACTATCGATGTTGGTGGACGCGGAGTTTGTCCCACAGAAGTTCCATTTCGATGCTCTTCGAAAGCTTCCTTCGTTCAAGACCCACGTCGAATTTCTTCTACACAGTTACCACAGTGCTAAGAAGGAAAATGATGAGGATTTGGCAGAGGAGCTCCAGCCAAAAATTGAAAATCTTCTCAACGATGACTCCGCCGTTTTTAACTTATTTCACAATGCCAGGGTACAGCTCCAGAAGTACCAGAACTCCGTTATGAATGCCATCCACTTAATTCACTTTCTCAGCGACGGAGAGAAGCAAAAGTTCCAGCTCTACAAGCTTGTGACCAACAATCAGCTCATCAACTCGTCCTACTTGAGCGACGTGATGAAGAAAGTCAGAAACTTCGACGACCTTCGAGTTGCACGAGTATCCCAGTTCTTGCAGAGCGATACAATCAAAATTACGCTTGGTAACATTACCGACGAAGACATTCTTGGCCTCAAGCGGGCATTGAGCAAGACTGATACCACAGCCCCACAGCTTCTCAATTTGTTCACAAGCTATCTCCACGAGAATCCAGCGTTGAATATGAAAATCAGTGACAACCTCTTCAACGAGGTTTTGACAATCACAGGTGGAATCAGCGAGTTGGACCAAGTCCGCCCCAGTGTTTCCATCGAGGAGAGCTACGAAAATCTTATGATAAAGCTAATCAGGCCACGGCTGAAGGAGACTATCGAGGTAGCATTAGACGAGCCCCAGCAGTTCTTGAAGAACGAGTTGGTTGCTACCGAAGTTGGGTCAAGGTACAAATCCTCTAAGGTTCTTGGCCCACTCCTCAGCCGGTTGTACCATGTGTACAAGGATGCTCCAGTGAATATAAATATCTGGGATTTTTTCGTCGCATTCAAGCTGTCTATGTCGAAGAAAGACTTGTTGAATGAGCTCCTGAAGCAGATCAGGAGCTATACTGGCGAAGGTACCGACCAAATGAGAAATATCTTGAATGAGGTCAAAGAAGATGATGCAAAATGGGAGCGGCTCGTGTACGCGTGGTTCATACAAAGTAGCGCTGAGCTAGCGTCCATGGGCTTTCTTCGGGAGAAAGCCAAGGGCGACTACGTGGAAAAGTTGATCTGGAAAAACTTATGATTAGATGGTATGTAAATAATAATTAGCAAGCTTCACCCTTTTAGGATTGCTCATTCTGTCTTTTTTCCATGGAGCCGACGTCCTGGGCGTTGGCTTTGATATCTTGATCATTGTCCTTAGTCGTTTCAGTGTCTGTGTCGGGGTTTGCGAGTCCTGTTGTGTCATCGCTTCCCTTTTCCTTGCTCTTGCCCTCACTGGCACTGGAATCATCGCCAGTACCAGAATCCTTAACGTCCTCAGCAGTCTCACCCTGTTTGGGCTCCTCAGAGCTGTCCACCTTCTTGAGGCCATCACCGTTTGCTTCATCCTCGGCCTGCTTAGCGGCCTCGGCTTGATCCTCGGCATTCGTATTAAGTGGAGGCGTATCGGCCGAAGCCGAGTCGGCATACTGGGAATTGGCCCATGACTTAGCGGTGTCGACATACGTACCGATAGACTCACTAAGCTTGGAATCTTTGATGTATGTATGGGCTGAGGAGGAGGTGACGATCAAAAATAAGACCAATGCGGTGAACACGAAGAGCACCATGTAGCGCTGCGAGCGCAACATTTTTGAGGCAATCCTTTGGGAGTCTTGCATATTTATAGGACACAAAGAAACGGGAGGAGGAGTTGAGACTTGTTGATAGTGAGACATGCAGGTCCCGATAGCGAGACCCTTTTAAAAGGAACAAAAATTATGTGAAGATGGGTCTTGTGGTGTTTTGGGATAAGATGATCAGCTTTCACAGCATTTCGGAAATTATAAACAGATTCCGGCTTTAACGATCGAGGAACGCAGAACCCAAGTTGCAGAACACAACCATATCCCCATACACCCTCGGGCAGTCGATCATAAAGAGCAAAATGTTTTTCCCTATTAAGGTCGGCTTTAAGCAACAGCCGAGTCTATTTCGGACAGCCGCTGGGTCTTGCGCTATGCTAGGAAACATTTGGCCGAGTATGGGCTCATATAAACCGAGGAAAGTCAAAATGGGACATCTGGCGTTAACGCCGAGCTGGACCTGGAACTTTTATTTTTCAATCGAAGAGTTTAAAGTTTGACAAAAGGCGCTGTTTGACATAGCGGACTTGACAATCGACGATGCGTTCTTCAATTGCACAAAGTAGATCCGTGGCGTATTCCCACGGAATTTAAAGGCGGGCCTCAATTTTAAAAGCATTGTGACTGTTTGAATAAGAAAAGAGGCAGTGCAGAATAGGAGGCAGTTAAAATTATCACCACTTGTCCACATCCTCCTCTATATCTCGTCTGGCCACAGTGTCTACATGGACCATTTGAAATCTGCGAACCCTGGAAATGTTTTAGTCCAAGCAGCGAATGATCGTTGTGTCAAAAATTTAAAAAAACGCCTTCGATCATTCCCCAAGTCCCGAGGACCGTGGCTGCAAAAAATGGGCCCATGTTTTTTAACCCCTTACGCGCAGGATCACAGCAGTTTAGTGTCACAGAGGAACAAAAAGTGACGGGTTGAGGGAGTCACGTGCAGGACCAGGAAAAATCACACCACTTTGCTCTCTGTACGCAGCTGCCAGCCTTTATCAACTCTGAAGTCTCTCATGTATTCTTGTCATCTGTGAGATTTCTTTTTACCGCCTCCCATTTCCCATATAATTAGCCTTTCGGCTGTTAGCCAACTACACATTTACACTCCCCAAGATGTCCACAGTCTACGACTTCAACGATAATATGTTGGACTTTGAGGATACTGACATGTTCCTCTCGGCCATTCTGTCCTCGGTGCCTGCTTGGGACAAAATGTCCAATCCATACGATCTTGACCAGCCGGGATTGGCGGGACTTGGCTTTACGGACCGTTCCGCCCTCCCCCTTAATACCAGCCTTGATATCAACGATCCGGAGTCCTCCGATGCTGTATCTGTAAACAGCTCCCTGCCTTCCACGGCCAACTTCGACCGCTCTTTGTTTCCCACAAATGATCAGCAAAAGCGCTCCTCGTTTAGCACCGCATCCTACTCTGAGCTGGTGACTTCCACGAACTCAAACGAGGGAACCCCCAACACAACCATGCTGTCTCCACACACCCTGCCTGAAGGCATGACTGACCACAAAAAGTTCAAACCGGAGGAAGACGAGGAAGAAGAAGAACCCGCGCCCAAAGCTAGACGTTCAAAGGCATCCCCAAAGAGTAAAGTCTCCAAGCCAGGTAAGCGCCCCAAGGTCTCCCACAACATGATCGAGAAAAAGTACAGAACGAACATCAATACCAAAATCTACGAACTCAGAGATGCAGTGCCAACGTTGAAGATCGCCTCTGGTAAGGCAAATGTTCTGCTTTCGGACTTGGAAGGTTTGGCGCCTGCTGCTAAGCTCAATAAGGCTTCTGTCTTGACGAAGGCCACAGAATATATCAAGCATTTGGAAAAGAAGAACGAAACCATGTTGGCCCAAATCGCTCAATTACAACTGCTTATAGGTGACGCCAACGCAAACTCCCCAAACGTCATGCCTCGTCAGAATATGAAGGTGGAAGACCAGCAGCCCAACCTTGGATTGCAAATGCCACTTGACGGCCAGTACCCCGGAGGATTTGGTTTTGCTCCAGAGAACAATTACAACACAACAGTTAATTACGAAGCCCAGAATCCTCCACCTCAGTTTGCCCAACAGCAACAACAAGCGACCTACCAGCCTTACAACTCCAATTGGATGATGGGTGGTTTGGCCACCGTCATGGGTGCCTCGGTGCTCTCCACGGATAACTTCAAAGGTTTGTCTGCTTTCCCATTCATGCCTTCATTCTTGTCCCATCCTTCTCCTGCCGCCTTGCAGCTTCTCACAATTTTCAGATGTGGTCTCATCTTCTTTGGAATTTACCTCATGGTACTGCCGATTATCAACAGTTTTAAGAGGCCTGGAAAGACAAAGGCCCAAGCCGAGAATCAATGGCTCACCTGGCTCTTAGTGTCGATTGGATTGCAGGTGCCAAAACCGCTTCCTCCCATTGACAAGGAGCGTATCCTCTCCCACTTGATTGACGGGTGCTCTGATCCTCAGTACTGGGTGAGAGACTATGCTATTTTGTCATCTAGCGAGGTGACATTTGAAACATGCTTCTTGACCGTGCTCGTCGGTACGATCCTTTCCACCAAGTTCCCCATTGCAGCCAGTTTCGTCAAGCCAAACCTTCTAACGAGGAGCACGCTATTAAGTAAGCTCAATGCCAGCGAGGATAACCCTGCTTTGCAGAAATTAAGCGAGTTGTTCAAGACCTCGGACGGCGTCTCCATGTTCACCTCAGAGCAGATCATCACTCGTGTTGTGAACATAACTGAAAGAGAGAATATTTTTGCTGGGGTCAAGAAAGGAGACAATTCGCTTGCTTACATTGAAGTGTTCAAGCACAATAGGAAGGATATTTATGCCATCATTTTTGGATGGAGAATTCTCGACCTTCTACACGACCTTAATCTCAGCTACTTGGACCTTTTGACAATGCAAGTTGATGACGAAGAGACCAAGAAGGCTGAACAGAGCTTGAAGGCTAGTGTGCAATCGATAGGCAAACTTCTCAAGGACTGCAACGAGGAGTGCCTTAAGCAGTATTACTTATCGATGGCATGTCTCCTCAACCCGGAATCCACGCCAGAGTTAGTCAGCACTATCAAGGGAGGTATCGTCAAGACGATATCGAGCGTCAATTCATACTTTGATGGCCAAGACCTTACGGACTCTGAGGCTGTGTCAAGCAGTGAAGACGAGGAAGATGAGTCCGAAGACACGGAGATCGAGGAGGAAAGGAAGAAGAGCGGTATCACTGATACCGTTAAAGGCATGAAGTCGCTAATTTACTCGTTGAATCTCGTGAACGAAGAGAAGTACATCGTGTTGGCGACGTCCTCGATCCTTTATTATTTGCATCAGGATGACGAGAGTGAACAGCTGAAACAGTTGTTAAGACATCTTAAGTTCGGCGGCGAAAAGGTGCCCTTGTCAACGCTATCGTTCACGTGCTTATTGAAAGTCATTTGCAGTATACTCAAAGAAGGTGACGACAAGCAGGCGAGCTCATTGAGCGTGGAAGAGTCTGAGATATTAGAGCAGTTGGTTAAGGCAGCTAGAGGTTGGCTTAATGACGACAAAAAGAACCAATTTCTCGAACACTCGTTCAGAAGTGATTTGACGGACCTTGTTATGACTAAGGGCATGCTCCTTAATAGTTATTGAGCTGACCTAATTATGAAAGCTACAGTGTATATAACTAATTTTATTCGTATGGTGTGGAACTAGACCTTCGTAAAGCCAATCGGCTCTAGACTTACACAAGCACAATAAATGTAATGGAAGAAGAAGACAAAGAACGGCGGTACGACTACATAAGGTTGTTTACGCCGACGGGCCGGAGGAAGACCCTATTTAAGAAAGATCGAGATGTTTCCCTTCAATGATTTACCATGTTTGTGGTTATTGTTCAAAAATTGATAGATAGCAACTTTGGGGAAACGATCCTAGTTCGATTCTCGTCTCTGTGGATATACGAGCAGGCGTCGAGGTCTGGCTGAACTCAAAACAGAAAGTCAAAAAAAAAAAAATGCAGAAACCAACTGAACGCAGGGCGCATACGGCTCTGTTGGTTCGCTTCAATAGCAGAAATCTTCCACAGACCTGAACTTATAGAGGCTTGGTTATGATGATTCATCGATACAAGAGAGTAGAGATGTTTTGGAAAATTCAACCGAGGTGTTATGTCCAAAGACAAAATATGGCAAGGAATTCCGGCTACTGGTCACTCCACTTCGTGATGCGGAAGTCCTCAACAAACGCATTGTGAAGAAGATCTGAGTTCCAAAGCCTCTGGTAGGGGTAGCCGTAAGTCCAAACAATGCGACCATGTGTGAAAGAATCGAGGCAGGTCAGGTATTGAGAAGACGAGTCAGAGAATAAATAGACGAAGAGGAGAAATTAGTTATGACTGTTTGGGAGACACAGGCGATTAGCCACGGAAATGCAACCGTCGCCGAGACACCGTGGGATTTGCATGAGATGTCCGAATACCAGGAGATTAACGATAGAAAGTTCAATCTTGCAGCTGATCAAAGCAGCGAAAGAAGAGTGCCTGAAAAGACAAATTTCCACATTGACGGCGAATAGAAGACACTTTTTTTCAGAGACGAACGATTGACAAAACAGCATGTGGAGATGACGAAAAAAGAACAATGCCACAAATGGCTTTAAAGGTATCCCCTTGGCAGCAACGAAGAAAAAACGTTAAACATTCAATTTTCTTGCCGAAATTAAGGACGCATTGTCGTAGGGTCGCGGAACAAGGCACCGCTCGTCTTTGCGAACAATTCTACCGTAAGTAGGCACTTTAAAGTCGACTCAGAAAAACGCTTTTTAGGCATGATCGAAGATGGGGCGAGACGGTAGGGGAAATTATTTGCGGCAATTCATGCCAGAGGAAGGCGTGACGCAGCGGGCGCATGACCGCGCATACGCACACGTCAAAGAGGTATGCGAGGCAAAGCCTGGAAAAAGTGGGAGTACCGCGATGAGACGAGCGGCCTGCACATAGAGTACACCCCACGCAGGCAAACCGTTTGTTTTACACCCACAGGGCGTCTCACCACCTGTGGGAAGATGCGGTATCTGCGGCGAGTGCGCACGCCCACAGGCCGCCTATTGAATAATCATGCACCTCGATGGTCAAGCGCAGATTCTAAGCCCTCAACCGCGATATTCCATTGCACAAGTACACCTCCATGAAAGGACCCTTTGCAGATCCCTCAGATCCCCGATTCACCCTGAGTCAAAGAGGCTGGAATACCCCTACACGAGCTGGGCTCACCCTGCAACACCCCACCCTACCACCTTGTGACAATGCCGTGCGGCACAGGAGGACCCTTGCCTATCGGCCGAATGCGCCTCCTTTTACACCAGATACATGAATCGGATTTTTTGCCTCCCCGGAGCATGTAGCCTTCGGCATTTCCAACCTCTTTAAACAGGCCTATGTGTTCAAAATGTAGGGCATATCTGTCTCTGCCTCAAACGTGCACTTTGCCCAGCAACTCGGATTCATGCTGCAGCGAGGTTCCTCGGTTGAGGCAGATTGCCTAACCACCATACATACATAGATCGTTATTTCTGGCAGTATTTCTGGATGTGTTTTGGCAATAACGCATGCCAACATGGGCCTATTGCGGGATGCAGCTTAGTCTTTGTGTGGGCCCCTTTTCCAGACGAATTCGAGAGCATTTAAGGCGTCTGAGAGAAACCCTTTCTTGAGTAACTCCCCTCTCTACCGCCCTGTGTGTGGACCCCCACATTGCAGAGTTTGCTAGTAAATCCTAAATGTGGTCATGGTTCAAAGCTCTCTTTGTATGCAACCAAACGGGCATCTGCCGTTCGTGCAGACTATGGCTTTAGCCCCATTTATGCTACAAAATTCTTGGAGCACACAATGCGCGGATCAATGGTATTTCTGCCTTTCAATGTACGCGGATCAAACTCTGTGCTTAATGTCGTGCTTTGTGCCTTCTCCATTTGCACTTTCCCTCGCCGCTTTTCTTTTTTTTTTGTCTGCCCCACTTCAGGGTCTTATTCCGTCACTTAGTTCGTCAATATTTTTTTTCGCTTGTCACTCCAGCAGCGCTGCCTAAAGCACTATATATTTTAGATCGCTCTCGTTGTCGTTCGGTTTCCCCCCCCCTTTTTTTTTTCTACCGTCCTCACCACCCTTAAAGCTGGAGTCTTATCCCTTTCCAGCAAATAAATCCGTCACCGCTGAAACCAAAGACGCTCGGCTTGTTCGCCTGTCCACTCGTTTGCCCCACAACTTCGTCAAAACATTCGTCTTGGATATTTTGATGCGGAAAGTTGTCTCCATCCACCAAACGAGTGTTCAAATATTCCCCTTTGTCACTTCCTAGCAATTCCCAAAGTCCCGTTTTTTCCCCATTGGCTAGTTGATCCATCAATTGCTCGCCACATATATGCTATCCTGGTATGTCAGAGAATTCTGTATCTGATAATGAAGTTTCGGAAAAAGACGAATCCGATACCAGACAGTCGAGAAGTGCCTCCGAGTCGATCCGCCTGAATTCCTCGGGCCTGAAAACCAATGTTTCTCCCTACACCGTTCTGGACTACTACGAGCTCACCCTTCCCCTAATCGATGGCCGTTGCCTCCAGTCGCTGAACGTCCACTCCTTTCTCCGAACATTGCTAGATTTCCTGCTACTACATTCCTTTCAGCTAAAGGCGCTCCAGAAACGGGAAATCAAACTAGCTGACTTGTCCCTCCGTACATTTGGCGACAACCTACAGGGCCTATTGATCAAGTCCGTGCTTCCCAAAACCACCACACAGACTCAGTACACAGCTCGCCTCCGACACAAGCTCGTGGAACTATGTCCCATATATATCCTCGCCATTTACATGTTTGCCAGATTTCACGTCCCTGACACTTATGGAGAGTACGACCTAACTGAGGAATCGTTGAAACATGAGCAGTTTTTAGACTACAAGCTACTTAATGGCGGGAACAAACTACGCCCGCTCTCCTACTCCCAGCAGTATAAGGCGTCCACGAAAATCCTAAAAATTAACGACAAGTTCAAGCCGATCCACTTGGGCAAAATCCTCACCTCCCAGTACAACACAGACCCCAGGTTGGGTCTTGTTTCGGAAAACGCAATGAACCTCAAGTGGCTGAGTCACTCTGCTGATAAAATCCATCCGGAAGCGCTTTGTAACTTTGCCGGGTTCGAGGACGAAGAATCCTACCACATTGACCGAGCCGACCGAGAGCCCCCAACGTCCGTGGTCGAAAAAATTTTCCCTTTTCTCAATAGCCACACATACGGACGAGATGCTGACTTCGACAAATTCTTCCGTCTTCTTGACTTTTTACGAAAGGCGCTTGTTCAGGACATGGTCGACGTGAAGAAACGGTTTCCAGAAAACCTCATTTGTGAGCACGAAATATTTTGCTCACAGGAGTTTTGTGTTTTTGCTGGAATTTCGAAAGAACATAGTGACGGCTCCAGCAGAAAATCCGTCGAGTCCACTCCAGTTTCGTCATATGAATCCTCACCTGATTACGAACAAGGAGAACCGGACTTGGCCGACGGCGAAGCTCCTGGATCCATTCCCAAAAAGCGGCCAAGCTCGAGTATGTCTTCTGATAGTAGAAAAAGAATCAGAGACCTCGAGAAGTTGGTCAGACACTTGCAAAAATCTCAAGAGTCCATGGCGAGAGAAATGACCCAATTCATTGAGCAGCAATCGACCCAGATTATGGAGCAGACAAACACCTTGAAGAAACTCATGAACAGCACAGACGGCCTTTCCATACTTTTGGCTACGAGAAACCCCAACACTACAGCATACACAAAGCAGATTCTTGATCAGAACAACGCCCATCTTACGCAAATCAACCGCCAGCTAGTCCAGACCAACAACGACGGCTCCAATATTTCACTAAAATGGAATTCTCGAATAAAGGAAATCAGTCAGCAGTCCAACAAATACAACGCGAAATACGGTGAAAGCCGAGTACGAGTGTTGATGTCTACGCTTGCTCCCGAGGTTGACTCCGTGGAGGCCCTATTTTCGAATTTTGTCTCGTGGCATCGGTCCCTAGCCGATTTCAACATTTCATTGGATGAGTGGGCAGCTGCTCATAACGCAACTGACCGGGCAATGCTCGACGCTCGTACAGCCATAGTCAGATTCTTGGAATCAGAGGCGACTGGGCGTCATGTGCCCGTTCAGGTTATCATTGAAAAGCTTCAGGCAAAATTGCAGGACCAGAACTTCTCGGTGGCATTGCCTGACTTAGGTAAACAATTGCTCTCAGGTGGTACTTTCATCCTTGATTGAACTGCGCCTTTGAGCAAGTATAACCGATTAGGAAGCTTAAGGACAAGAGCTCTTGTAATTTTAGCATGTTTGAGCCATTCCCTAAATGGCAAAAATGTAATGCACCAAGCAGAACGATTAATATAAAGATACATGAGACGTCAAAAAACGTGAAATGTAATCCCTTCTCCATCCTTGAACATAACGAATATTCGAGGGATGTTGCCTTGTATGCCCAATAGAGTATCTAACATAAGCTCACACCTTTTATCACAATCCATGACCGTTCAGAGCAGTATTTATGCTCCACTTTCGCAACCAATGATTTAAAGTGAATGGATGAGTAAAAATCTTCATTCGCAGTGACATGCACAAGCAGTCAGCACTATATTCTATTTCCTATTAAATGCTCACTCTAGTATGGGTTTTGCAATCTATGTCCTTCCGCTTCTCGTCAAGGACCCTTGCTGAAGTAACGCGCATAAACCGCAGGAAGCACGCTGCATCCAGGCGAACATGAAAAAGCTGCACTGCCGGTGCATGATGCATGCATATGTGCATGTTGTGCTTTGGCGTCTCCAGGGCGAACGGCGAGATGAACTTGAAGAGCGCAAATGCTTCTATTTAATGACTCTTCAATAAGTTCAGCTCACATTGGAAAGACAAGCTCTTCGTATGTAACGAAGCTTGATAGTGGGGTCTACTCGACGACAATCACGTCCTCGCTATTCTTCCTGGGAGACCGC
>JAJMJI010000057.1:0-21455 GCA_030563505.1 Candidozyma konsanensis | reverse complement strand
GCGGTCTCCCAGGAAGAATAGCGAGGACGTGATTGTCGTCGAGTAGACCCCACTAGCATAAAAATAAACATTAATCTAAAAAAAAAGTGTATTTTGCCTCCTAAGAAGAAAAAAATAGGTCCTATCCGGATTCGAACCGGAGTTGTTCGGATCAAAACCGAAAGTGATAACCACTACACTATAGGACCGCGCGTGCCTAATTGGGTTTGCGCTTTTAATATGAAGAGCAGGAAAAAGGTGCGAAAATTCCTCAAAAATTTCTTTTTTTTTTACGGTCACTTCACATAAGAAAAGGTATTGGAATTTCGGGCCTTTCAGCCCCAAAAAAGTCGATTTAGGCCATCAAAAATTTGTTTACCTGGGATAACCTGCTAAAACAATCGAATTAAGACACATTTGTCAAAAAATGTCTCCTCAGGGTCAGGCCATTGATCAAAATAAACTCTATCAATCTTTAGCTCGCTGAATATGACTGGGTAAGAGCTAAGATTCAGAAGCCACCCAATCAAAGGACAGTTAAAAAAATCAATAAAGAGAAATCAGCTGTGTAAGTAGGAATCACTTCGGTCGAGGCTATCAACCCAATCATTTTTTTTTTTTTTTTTGTTAAAGAGTTATAAAGTCAAGGTCACCGAGAAAAAGATTGAACCAGAGAAGGCTACAGCAGTGGATGGAGCTCGAGGCCAAGAATCGAAGATTGCTTTTGATGGTAAAACCAGCTTTTCCAAAGAGTCCCAGAATTTGCCAATCGGCGAGCTTTTTTTGACGAAAAAGAATTTCAAAAAGAGAGCCAATGTGAATGACCATAAGACCGCAACTATTTGGAATTTGGTTTGATTTCTGTCGAGCAGTCTATCACCGACCCTGCAAGACAAATGTGGGCTGTCGAGAGCAACCTCATGATCAACGACCTCAGCTCCAGCATCAGCCATTGCAAGTAGACCTAATGTGAGTGCGTTGTTTGGAGATTGTGTGAATCGAATGTGTACTTGTATTTTCGAAATAGCCTCCTGATAGAATTAAAAGTAAATTCAGAAGAACAAGCTCATTTGCTCCAAGGTATTCAACGTGATTCGAGACAGTGTAAAAATAACAGAACCTCGAAGCCTTCGACAAATGGATACATAAGACCTTAAAGAAATTGGATTTGACATATTTTTTGCAAGAAGAAGCAGGGTGGGTTTAGTTTGATCAAACCTTAGGTTATATCTACTTGCATTGTATAGGTTTGATGTTTTGGTGGCGACAGCTGGATGAATGAATCCAATATCGATAGCTGCAGTAGAAGCTTCAATGGCCAGTCTGAAAGAGTTCAGCTGTTCTGGAGAGTGTTAAGAAACAAATTTCTACACAGCAACTCAATGATGCTGACAAAGGACAATTACCCCGAAAACACCCATTCAACGGCGTCGGTGCTTCTTTGATTTAAGCTATTACACACGCTAACCGATGATGAGGTGGTTGATTCGGAGTTTTTACTACATGATCCGCAGTAACCTCTGGAGAGCGGCCCAGCGGGTTCACTTAGTGATGCAATTTACCATTGGAGCATGGATCCTCCAATAAAACTAAATTCAAGAATATTAGATAAAAATTACGGAAGTTTTTCGACTTTGAAACATCGGAGACACTGTGCCGTTCCTGTATTCTCTCATGGTATGCACCTGTCACTGAGTGCATTCCATGACACGGTCCACACTAAGGAGTACTTGACAACGCACTAAGAGACTCTTAGTGAGTGAGAGTGCCAGGATTTTGCGCTTATTCTAAAGCGGGAAAACGTAAAGCACTTTCTGGAGATGACCAATTCCATATGCCCCCAAAAATTATACTGACATCAAGTCAGAGAAGCCTTCAGAGACAGCTTTACCGATGACGTCAGCTTGGCTACAATCGAGAAATACTTCACGGACTTCCCCGACCTCAAACTTAAAAAAGATACCAGACTGGTAGCAATTCGTCATTTACGGATCAAAGGCTGGTTTAAAACAGGCATTTGCTGGTGATAATGCACGATTTCCTAAAATCAAGCTGGCTGCGAAAAAGGTGCGTCTAACTGTGCCTCAAGAGGATCTTTGCATGCGTGTAGGTATGCCATTTTCGTTCAAAGCGACTGGAAATTTCACTTAAAAGCTCAAAAAAGACATATTCACGCCTTTGGCCGAACTCAGGCATTCTTCTTCTCCCTTGGCATCTGACGTAGCCGCACCGTTACGGTGTATGTTCCACGAGTATTGCCGCATTGAGAAAGCTGTATCTGACATGATATGCCGTTTTCTCCAACGACAACCAATACGTCATCAAGGAAATGGATGTCGTATTGGAGCGTTGTGGGGTCGCCGGTTTCTCATAGAATTGACCTTCACAGCGATGAACAGTCTGATCCTTCACATTGAAGCTGTTTTTCTGAAACAGTAAATTCTACGTTCCTATGCGGAACCACTTGCAGAATGTCAAACTTCACTTGTCGCTCCAGATGACAATTAATCTACATGTATTAGATGCTTTAAAAGAAGGATGCCAATGCTGCAAGAAGATATTGACTTCTCTCGACCAATAGAAATTCCACATTGCTGACCCGCCAGGTCTACTCCATGATTCAGGCTGAGGCCACCACACTTCGTTGCCAGGTGAAACCACGGTCTCCTGAAGATCGGACCTCGTTAGCAATTTCATTACCGTTTTCTTTTAAAATAAAGCAATGGCGAGGGGTGCAGTATAGCTGCCCCAATACAGTCCATCATTGTCCGCTCCGATTACAAGGGTCTGAGGGGAACCAAAATATCAGATGCAAAAAACAAGCAGCCAAAGCCTATCAATGACAATAGAATCTCCCTCTGAAGCAGATCCAGGGGCACTGAGCTGCGCCTGAAAACGCGAGGATCTCTTCCTACTGAAAACTCGCGAGTCCGACCCCACAATCGATAGTCCAACGTCCATTCCGGTACAAACCCAGCCTCGCCAGGATTTGCTGGACCCCACTCAGCAGAATCCCATGCTTCCTCAGCTTTATTGTCTGGGGCGGGGACTTTCTGGAAGATGTACCTAGTTTAGTTAATGTCAGCTTCTCCTCACTATTGTCAGGCCGGGAACATACAGGGCTTGGTGGGAAAGCTTCCAAGTACATATAAGCGAGGAAGTCGCAGGTATCGAAAGCGTTTTGCAGCGATAAGCTACAGCGATAGTCCATTGAACCGAAAATGACCAAAACCGTAATTCAGCCCGACCGTGTGTGGTCGATCGAAGGCGACCACGAGATTGCTTTCAAGCAGGTGTATGCCATTTGTCTCAAGTCATTTGGCTACGACTTTGACGAGTACAACTATGAGCAGCTTCTCGACCCCAAAACGTTTGTATCTGGAAAATCGCCCAATGCGCTTCCCAGTATTGACGAGGAGTCCGTGGTGAGCCAGTGTCCGCCAGTTCTGGAGAGAACTCGCAAGAACTTCAAGCACATGATGGGCAAGCTGGACTTGCACTCGGGTGTTTTTGACGAGAACATCAAGGTGGCTCTGAAACACGTTTGGCCCAAGTTGGCCAAGTACAACCTTGCTCGTTTGCACCAGGAGTTTTTGATCACTCCCAGAAACGACTCGCCAGACAACGACGTTCTCCGCTTTGTCCGTGCTCGTAAGTTCAAGGTCGAGGAGACCATCAACATGGCTTTCAAGTGCTTGGAATGGAAGAGCACCGAGTTCAAGGTGGAGCAAATCACCATTGATGGTGATCTCGGTATCCACAAGGACCCCAACCTCAAGCAGCTTTCCGAGGCTTTTGGCATGGGCAAGGTCTACTTCAGAGGGACCGACATGAACGGCGCTCCCATCTGTATTATTCGTGTGAACCAACACTATGGCAGTCAATGCCCCCACAAGGACTTTGAGCGTTTTATCGTGCTCATTCTCGAATGGGTTCGTCTCGCTCTAAGGCCATTTTCGCTCGGTAACGACGGTGCCAACATTCTCTTTGACTTGACGGGTATCTCGTTGAAGAACGTTGACTTGGCTGCCGTCAAGTTCTTGGCCAAGGCGTTCGAGGCCAATTACCCCGAGTGTTTGAACGCTATCTGGATCCACAATGCGCCGTGGGTGTTCTTCACGGTCTGGAAGTTGATCAGAGGCTGGTTGGACCCCGTGGTGGCCTCCAAGGTGCACTTTACCAACTCTGTTGAGGATTTGGAGAAGTTCGTGGACCGGTCGAATATTCCCGCCTTTGTGGGTGGAGACGACAAATACACACCTAAATACGTCCAGCCCACCGATGAGAACTCAGGCTTAAAGCCTCATGACGAGGAGTTCGAGCAGTTGTGTGACGAGCGGGAGCAGCTTTCCAAGGTGTTCATCGAAACGACCATTGCGTGGACCAAGGCGGCCACCAAGGAGGAGTCCACCAAACTCTTGAAGCTCAAGATCCAGCTTGCCGTTGAATTGGCCAAGAACTTGAAGAAGATCGACCCCTACGTGCGTACGCGTGGTATGTTTGACAGAGACGGCACTTTGACCATCTCTCTTTAGGTCTATTTTAAAATCAAATATTCAATCTATGACAAATTTTCAGCCGGACATGGCCTAGGCCAGCATTATCAGATAGGGGAACACAGCCCGAGAGGTGAATTTAAGACAAAGCACAGCCCGGAAGGCTGAATGGGGGTTATGCCTAGCTGCAGACTTGTGTTGACATATTGATGGGGCGCATAGTCGCATGTTGAAGTGACACGCTCCCGCCGTGACGAGAGACATTTAAGTAGTTCTGCCTAGGGGGTGCGCTGCTTGTCGTGGGACAAGCTTGATAGTCTTTTTAAGCGAAAAGTGGGCCCATCCGGGGCGTCATCTGGGGCAGAAGAGTATGACAAAATCAAAAAAGCTTCTCGTTAAAGAACGTTGAAAATAGGACAGCGGCTGAGAGAATGTTATTTTTAACGAACATTTCCGAAGAATGGGTGTGAAAAAGGGTGTTGACAACAGCTGGGCGCAGGTCAAGAGTAAGACGGTACACAAAAGGACCCTTAGTAGCCGCAACTACATGCCTGTCTGGCCAGCCGGATGACCTAATACAATACGGCGGGACTAATACAAAAACGTCAATATCAGCGGAAATTAGAGATTTATTTATTCCACAGCACTAACAGCAAAAAGAAACTCATCAGTAGCTTATTGATACACGTACATTTCTACGCATTTCCACGGCTCCGAGACAAAAAGCCGCACCCTCGCTGGAGTGACCGCATGCAGAAAACCACAAAGTCTTCCATAAAACGGTCTTTCCGCTTACGCTATCCTATTTTTACTCTGTTTCAAGATTTGCCTTGGGGTAGCTCCGCCTTTTTTGGTTTCAGGAGGCTTTTTATGAAGGTCTCCCCGCCTTGCGTCTTTCAAAGCTGAAGAGCAAGCGAATAGTATGACACATTTGACGTCGCAATGGTGAGGGCGTTTTTTTAGTGAGCGGACTCAGGGTGCATTGATCTGAACCCTTCGGAAAAAGGCTACGCATGATGCTCCCTCCGAGCTCCGGAACTCTCAACCAACGGGTGGCGAAAAAAGGCGGCTGTTTTTAGAAAAACCTTCTCCATTTTTTCCGATAAACGCCCATGTCAATGGTTTTTTTTTTTCTGCCGCCTCTTGCCGCCTCTTGCGCCTCCTGCTCGTAAAACGCTAATGTGTCAAAGCAACGCAAGCCTCGGAATATGCGGAGCCGGCCCGTCTTATTAAGGATGCTGACCCAGCGGCCAAAGCAACTATTAATAAGCTTCTGTTTCTCTTGACTCCGCCGTTTGATATTTTTCAAGCTTCGATTCTTCCACCATGTCTTCTTTAAAGCAGATCTCCCTGAAGACCCTCAATAGGCTACGGCCGGAGCGTACTGAGGCGACCATAACAAACTCTCAGGAGGACTTCCAGGAAAAGGACGAATCACAGCCCGAGGGAGATTCGCTAGAAAACCCTTCCAAGCCGTCCAGAAGGCGAGCGGTGGTCCAGAGATGGTCGGGCCGTTTGTATAAGGTTTTGAAGTCCAGCTGGCTAGCCTGTGCGCTTGGTTTGTTAATGAATATCGCGGTGATGATACTCAAAACAACCATGGGAGGGGAGTTTGAATCCGTTGCCGTGCCTTTCTTGAGTATCATCTTCACGCTTGTGGTGATTGCAATGGAAACGCTTCGCCGCCAACGCCGGTTCCAAAAGTTAATTCGCAAGAAAGGCACCTACTGGCAATTGTGGTCTGCTTTCAGATTTTGCATGGTCATTGTCTATTTGGGCCTTACGATCGGCTACCTAGTCACACTTTTCTCCGGAACACTCAAGAATCCCCTCAACCTCGATGACGATAAGTTGCAAGAAGTCAACCTTCTGTATCGGGACCGCCTCACCATCATCATTTTGTCCGTTTTGGCCATCTTTCTCAACACTGTGATTCTTGTACATGTCTGGGAAATCTCCAAACAGGGCAAAGTCCAGATTTTGATCGCCTTGGCTTGCTTAGCAAACTTCGTGATTAGCGTGGCCGAAATTAAAATCAGCTCCACCGCCAACAACGACACTCTTTGGATCAGTGACGACGAAAACACCTTGCCTATCCTTTACATCTACACAGAATCCTTCTCCCTTTCCGGCTCCTTGATTGGTCTTGCCGTCAGTGCAATTGTGAACGAGAAAAACAGACTTTCCGATACCGTTGGCCAGTTTCTCTTTCTCCACGACTGCTTCATGGTGATCTTGGCTGTATTGAGTTTGATCAGTGCCATCGACTCCATTGTTCGTCAACACGTTAACAACTACCTGGTGCCCACAAGTTTGAACGTCTTCTACTTTTACACCTTTGTCTTGTGTATCCTACTAATTGGGTGCTCCCGCTATTTAAGGTTCAGACGGCCTCCTTCCTACGAGATCGAGACTATTGACCTTGCACGCCTCACCGAAGCGCAAAAGTCGGCTTATGCAAAGCTTATCACTTATACTAGTGCCAATAAGGGAGTCTCTGGCGAGTCCGTGATTTCCATGATGGAGGCATACAGCAACAGCTCAATCCACAACATGAAGTGTAAAGTTTTGAGAGTATTCAAGCCGGAGAAACCCAAACAACAGAAGGAGGCCGAGGACGGTGCTGGACACACGGACTACGACGTCTGGGATGTTGTTGACCGTGAAGTGACAATCTTCGATGAAGAAGCAACGTTGCATGAGGAACCCATTTTCACGCCTCAAGAACCCATGTCAAAGAACAAGCTTAAAAAGCTCCTTAAAAAGGCTGCTGCTGGCAAGGCCGACTACCCATTGGAGTGCCCCACCGAGCAGGATATCAAAGAGCAGGCTAAATTCCATGCGGACTTGAAGATGACCGAGGCTTTGGTTCTCCTCACAACCATAGAAGAGTACGATCTCACTGCTACGTTGACGGGCAGATTCGGTCGTTTCTTGCAAAGGAATTTTGGTGCTTCCTCCAAGCACAAGTTTCTTTGTTTGAGAATCGGTCTTCTCGGTTTCCATTGGCCCTTCATCAGGTCCACATTTTACTGCCGCAACACAGACAAGCCAGTTGCCAGAGCAGCATCTGTGATGCACGCATTGGGTAAGTGGAACAAGAAGCTACCCAGCACCGAAAGATGCAGCGTCATGATCGACCCAACTATAACCAACACACCGGCCGAACAGGCAATTCGTCTTGGAGGCTGGTACGACATCAACCTTCCAGCATCTCATATCATTAATATGAAGCCACACAAAGGCAAGTCCGCCGTGGATTACTTCAAGGCGGTCAAATATAGAAGCCAGGAGGCGGAGTTCAGGCGCTCCAATGGTGAAGTCATCGAAATCAAGGACCCCACCGATCAAGATTGCCAGACTATTATAAACCTTTGGGACAAAATAGCCGAAGGAAGGTCTGACGGCGGATACACGGCCACACTCGCTGCTCCTGATAGAGAATTCATCAAAACCATGTTGACAACGTCCAACAGTTCAGGTGGGAGATCGCTACTTTTCCTCAAAGTGAACGGAGAGGTCATCGCATCTTGTGTCTTATTCAGAATTGGAGACACAATCACCTCAGACATTCAGGGCTTGGATCACGAACTCTCCAGGCCAATGAAGGGCTATTTTGTTATGATGCAAGAAACCATTGCTATCGCTTTGAAGGAAGGTAAGGATTTTGTCGATTTTGGCCCCACTACCGAGAAAGCCAAGCTCAGTATTGGCTGCAAGTCAGTTCCTTTGACAGGTGCCTTGTTCACTAATTTCCCTCTTTTGTCACTCGCTGTTTCCATTGCAGCTGCACATGTCAAGGTCTGACCCCGTTTGCATTAAAGTGCCATGGTTAATAATTTATATTTAATCCTAGTCCTTTGCCCAGTGCTTCATAGCGTCAATTGTTTGACCAAATACAACCACCTCTACGACAACCCTGTAAATGCCCAACTTACGCTTGAGGAATATTCTCAAGCTTCGCCTTCCCGCTCTCGATCCACTTTGGATCCACCAAAGTATCTCTATACTGGCAAGTGACCTTAAAAGCCGTTTTGATTGTCCCGTCACTGACACCCACCTTAGTACCTATCTTCGCTGGAGTCGTTTGAGCATCAAATAACAAACTGGCAAAGTAGATCACGGTCGCAGCCACAGTAGTGGGAGATCTACCAGCTAATATTCCTTCTTCTGAGCATTTACGGGCAATAGCCTCAGCCGCATTCGTGACGTCCATATTCAAGCCCAAGTTAGAACAGAATCTTCTGATCCAGACATCTGAAGTTGACTGCATAGCCAGTTCGCTATCCTTGATGAAGGAGTATGCGTTAGGGTCTGCGTGGGACTTCTCCCTCAAAATCTGCATCACGATTTTGAATACCTTTCCTGTTGTTTTTATTGGAACGTTTGTGAGCGCCCAGATCTCCTTGAGAGATCTTGATAGTTTGGCCAGCTTGCAGCCCATGTATATGGCAGCAGCCATGATTGACTCCTGCGACTTTCCTTTCAATGGTTTCTCCTCGTAAACCAATTTATACACTTCCTTGGCACTGTCCACCACTATCTTCGGTAGCTGTATAGCGTCACACATTTGTGATATCTTTGTGAAAGCTGTTAACAAAGCATTATCCTTTTTGTCCACCAAAGACCTAGCTTGGGCCCGGCTTAGATCCCTTCCAGCCCTCACGTTCTCAGGCGCATATGAAATCATTGTAGAGAGATTTTCCGAGTCCAAGAGAGGGTTTCCAGCATCTCCCACACGACTAGGATCATCGCCATTCTGATCATCATTACTGAAGGTTCTCCACTCTGATCTTGTGTCTACCACACGATCACTGAGAACAAACCCACAGTCTCCGCACACAATATCACCCTCACTGAATCGCTCTATTAGATTGGGAGGATATGTCTTGCAGTCTGGACACATGAGAGTGACATTTAAGTTAGGGCCTGTGAAAGCGTCATCTTGTTTAGGAGCCGGGGAATCCATACTAGCTGGTAGTGGTGACAGGATTCAAGCGAAGAGTGAGTGAACAAGCATGAAACGGAAGACAGCTATTTCCGATCTCTCCTCGTGATACACTAATCTTGAGGCATTTGTTGTATGTCTAGGGTTCACTAGAGTATCTGTGCGATGCACGACTCACGAATCTGGGCCTTGGATCAGTGATAAGGACGCAGGGGGTTCAACAAGAATTACTGACTTTTTTGAGGCACTGTCTCCGTTTCGTCTTTGTGGATGCATGAAACACGCCTAGTTCAGGCCTGTTTGAGAAAAGTGGCACCTCCATTGTCACTCAAGTTGGACCAAGAAGAGATGCCGAAAGAGCCTACAGAAAGCTTTCAGGGAATTGCGTAAACCAAAATTTAGCCAAGTACGAGGAAATGTGTATTCAATGTAAAGTAGACAACGGAGAGGATTTTTAGGGTGCTTATTTTGGAAGGTCCAAGCCCAATGAAAGGACTGTCTCTTTCCCTTTAAATCCTTCCAGCTGAGGACATCATCGGTCAATTATAAGTTGGTTTGCTCGCTTTTGTTTTGAGTGGAACTCTCTCGCGGGTGACCGCTGAATCATCATGGATTGGTGATTTTTAAAGATCTCGGTCGACTCACTGACTTTTCAAAGCTACATGAGCCAGCACTTCAAGGACATCGCAGACCTTTGTAATTATACGGTAGTAGATGGTCACTCTGATGTTCCTTTAATCTCGTCATTTAGAAATCGCCCAAAATTCGACATCGGACGTTGAATTTTTTTTTTATTGTCCCCAAAAAATGTGTTCTCCGTCAAGACTACCGAGGTCCAAGGTAATCCTTCATCTATATATGTAGCTGCCAATCCGTCTATCTAATAATTATCAAAGATGAATCTGCTGCCATGTCTTGGGGCCATCTACGTGTATGAAGAGCATAAGATCCTCGAGAATGGTGTCAATAGAAGACATAGAAGATATTCTAACCATCAAGACATGCTCAACATACACTTTTTTTCTGGCTTTGAATCTCCAAAGACGGTATTGTTTCTTCTTACTATCTGAAGCTCTGCTATCTAGAAGATCTCTTGAGTGTTGGCTGCGTGCTGCACATGTCAATACACGCCAAGAAAGCTGTCATTTTTGACAGCTTGAAAAACATTATCTTGCAGGATTGATGCTCCAAACCAAAAATGTGATTTTGAGAAAATCACTTCTGGGCTTCATTAAGACCGAAATCTACAACTATTTTACTTACTTCTCGTTCTTGTTCGCAATTCAGTGTGAAGAACGCAGAAGGCATGGCGTGATGTCTCTTACCTATTTGGTGTTCCTGTAACACTTGAGGTTTTCAACTTCATAACTAGTTATTTTTTTTTTCCAAACCATTCACTTGAAATGTAACCAAAGCTGTAGAAGGACTGGGAGCTGAATTTTAGAATCTCCAGGCCAAGGAAAGGGAAGTTGCTGCGTTTTCACTGGGCAATCTGACAACTTGAGCAGATTTGTTCAATCCTATAAGAACAGAGACTTCTGTTTTAAGCGCTTGTGGCATTTATTTTAACTTTCGTCACAGCCGTCAACGGTGAACGGGGCTACAACAGGGCAACTGAGAAACAAAACATTTTTGAAACTAGGAATTAAAAATCAATATCAGGAGCTAGTGAACCCTTTTTATCAGGCTATCTTGATAGAACTGAAGCTTTAACAACAATTGACAGGGTTTCTGGCCATATCAACAAGCTGGTTTCAACACCTATAAGGCGGGGACATTTTTTCTCTTGATTCCCAAGAGCTTTTTAAACCCGATCATTATATAGTCCTTGTCGTCTTTGAACACAATTTGAGTCTTTTCACGCTCGACAATGTTCGAAGCTCTCTCGGGATCTGCCACGTTAAGATCATCCAAGTTTTGTGTCTCGGTCAATCTGTGATCTCTCAAGAGAAGAATGAAGACAAGTATAGGAACACAGAGGCAAAGGGCAACAATAGAGAGCTGCCGCTGAATTACAGCGTAAGCCTTACTGACTGCCACTCTTGGATCTGAACCCCAAGGATACTCGACAATGAAATCGTATGGAGATGCGTAAGCAGGCATCGCCAATGAAGTATCCACTCCTAACTTCTCCATTTCAGAGTAAATGGTAGAATACATCTTCTGTGTCCAAATGGCTCCAGAGATCGTCCTTCCAAATGCTCCTCCCACTGTGACAAAACTTCCGAAAAGAGCCGTTACCGGAGCCATGTACTCGTGATTAGTACAAGCCTGGATACTCGTGGTGGTGAGTCTGAAAAACATGGCCTGTGCAACGCCGGAGATACACATTGCTGCTGCAACACCATCACGGAAGTATTTTCCGTTCGATCCGTCACTGGAGCCTCTGAAGTGCACAAAGAGACCCATGGCGATAAGCATAACGAAATCTCCGAGAATGATGAACGCTTTGGTCCGTCTTACCTTCGTCAAAATAAGTCCGACAACTGGCACAGTGATACCCTCCGTAAACGTACCCAATGTAGGTGTTCTTGTTGCAACTTTCACTGTTGCATTCATACCCACAAGCAAAACAGGGTAGGCATAGCTTCCGGGCAACGTTGTGATCATATAAGCGAAAACACTCACTCCGAAAGCAGCCCAGATTCCTCTATCTCTCATCAACACCCATGGAAGCAAGGGTCTTTTTGTGAGTTTGCTTTCCCAAAAGATAAAGATGGGAATAGTGACAAATCCCATGACAAGTGGTACAATTGTGGATGCTTGCTGCCATTTTGAATTAGCACCCCCTGCTAGAGTCAAAGGCACCAAGAACAAGCCAAGCATAACACCGATCAAAAGGCAACCAATGAGATCCATATCCCACAAGATCTTCTGCAACGTCTTGACTACTCTAAGGGAGAAATATTTAGTTGCAGCCCATTGCCTCAGTATAAAGCTGTCTGCTGAAATGCGTTCTTGATGAATTCTTGTAGCAGTAGCACTTCCCTGAAGAAAGCTCTCCTTGTGCTCTTGAGAGATCTCTTTCCAAAATTCCGTTCTCCTTGCTTTCCAGATCAAATGGAGATACGTCAACATGTATGGAAGGCAGGCAAGTGGGGTAACATACGCCCAGAGAGCAATTCCGAACCGCCAAGAATGCCTTGCCAATATAGCCTCTGTGATCTCTCCAATAGACCACGTTGTGATGATCATAGTTGAGCACAAGGAAGAAAGAGCGAGAAATCTCCATTTCAATGTGGACGCATCGGCAATACTGACTTGCCAAACAAGGACCATGCCTGAGCTTCCGATAGCGTAGAAAACGCTTCCAGCAGCATATCTTTGAATATCCAAGGCTTGCGATTGGATGATCGTTCCAATTGTCTTGAAGACCAACGCTACCAAGAAAATCTCAAGTCGACCAAACACGTCAGAGGCTCTTGCAAAGAAGGGCATTGAAGCAGCCATGGCCACTTGGGCAATAGTGGTGATTGTAGACATAAGTGAGTGTTGTTTGTAAGAGTTTGTTGCATAACCCACGAACACATTGGTAGCAGACTGTTCCGTCACCATTATGAACATTCCGATGAAAAGGGTGAAGAAGTAAAAAAGCCTGTGGAAGGGACCTGTCATTTGGGCAAGTTCCAATTCAGACTTTCTTATTCCAAACGATTTGAGAGCCACTGGCTGAGATTCTACCACCGATGGAGCTTGGGAGTCAGAGTCCTGTTCATTTTCAGAGCTGTGGGATATCACCTTGGTCAATCCCTTTGAGTCAGCATCCTTAGGTTCCTGGGAAACCATCGAGGCCGCTTTGGCTGAGGAAGTCAGGGATTCCAGCATCGTGCTGAAGAAGCCAGGGATTCCAGATAACTATATACCTTTTTATCACGTCCTCGTAAATGCGCCAAGCTTCGGGGCTATTGTCTTCTATGCATCTCCAAACATATCAGCTGGCAGCCTAAAAGCATACTACTGCCTGTTCGGCACCGATATAGAGGTTCACAATTTTGCAGCCTATCATAACCAGACACGTGGTGGCTCGAATATTGAGAACCAGCTATTTCACCGTTTCTCCGCCTCTCCAAGCGTAGAGAGCCAGTCCCAGTGGAGGTGTTTTATATGTCGACTGTGGAAAAGCAAGCCGCACATTGGGGATGGCCAATGACGTTAGAATCCATACTCGGGGTCGGATTCATTGTGGCTAGAGCATTAGGGAGGATTTCGGGCAAGAAAAATACTTTCACGTTATTTGTACATCTACATCCAATAAAAGAGGCTCTTGCCGAATGGGCTGCGCATCAGTAGTTCATGGGTTCTCAATTTCTTATCGATTTCATCAATTTGACATGGGTGTTCGCAGAGAGGGTCCGTCCAGCCGCACTATGGTGCATTCACTGTACCTATTCAAGATGCCCATGCACATCACATGCATATGCACTCTATATCACTGTGATTGGGCAAAAATTCAGCAGTGGAAACATTTTACAAGCTCGTAAGTTAAGGACCAGGCTCGACCATGGACCAAGGCTCCTACTGCTTTGCAGGCTGCCATTCCTCAGTTTGTAAGGCAGCCTCTCTTTTGACGAAAGCCTAAAAATGGCAAGATATTTAGCGTCAAGGTCGAGGTTTTGAAAATCTGAAAGAAACTTTGAAGATCAGATTTGGAGATCGGTTAGTGAAGATCAGAGTTAGAGATCGGTTAGTGAAGATAGAGAGGCAGGCTCCCTCGTGAACCCTGTCCTTGGCAATGAAATCGAATGAGTTCTTCATGGAGACTCAGGGGGTTTCCAACCAAATTTTTGGGACATAACTCACTACTGCGACGGGCCATCAATACATGGCAAATATTCGAAAATGCCTTGATTTAATATTATATCGTAGCTGTTTGGTATTGAAAGATGTACCAACGGGGGTATATTGCTGTACACTTTAGGGTCGCCGTAAGCTGTCCTTTTTCAGCTGTTGCTGTTTAAAAATCTGCTTTTCCCACTTCAGATAATAAAGTTCTTTTTTGTTTATGTTAAAAATCGTGGACCGTGTGCTTGGTCATAAAGCATTCGGATGTGTGTTTCCCCGAAAAGCCGTGCTCGTGCTTAGCAGAGGGGAATCTATGCCATGTCATGTTTCACTGAATAAAAATTTAATCGGCACTTTGGCTGCCTTCTTAAAGGCGTCTGATCCTCGTTGTTAGCAAGGCGGATATTTGAATGAAGAATTCATCAATAAAGGTGACTGCCATACTCGAACAATTGCTAGGAACACAGAGGACCATGGGGCAATCAATGACGCTTTCTTGTGTGAGGTATAGAGCTCTTTAGGAGGACCCATGGAACCACTTGAGATTGCTGTGTCCGTAGAATAAGATCTTATTCCTTCAGGGTTGTGCTTCGAGGTTCCAGACACGCATCTTTGAATATCCCGACAAAAGTCACACCTCGAGGGCAACCAGAGTATTTTAGTTTTGAATCGGATCATGAAACTTCTTCGGCGCTTCACTTCTGATTTGTACCTTTAGTAAACGTCGCATGGAAGACTTCGAAGCCCAAAATCGCCGCCAAATAAATCATTTATTGTTCCAGTGCATATCTTATTGGCCAAGCCAGGATCGCATCATGCAAGGAGGCCGGATAAACTGTAAAGGTTTGAGAACAGGCCATAAGCTTCCGCATGCATTTGCCAGGAAGCAGCCCAACAATTTGTAAGGTCGACACGAGTGAGTTCTCGATGTTCGATTCCCCAGAATATACCAGTCTTTTTGACTTGTACTGTTTATTTTGTGCTTAGATTGCCATGTTTTCCATGTGTCTCTGAATCCTCCGCAAGTTTCCCACTATCGTATCCCTCCTAGACAAGGTTATCCGTTGATTGATTGGAGATTTAATTCATGAACCAACTCGTTGAATCCCTGAGTGTCGATTGTAATAAAAGATCAAGGGGACCCTATGAGGTGCTCGTGTCATTTTTCTTTTTTATTTGTTCTTTATTTTTTTTTTCTCACCTTCAGTTGTTTGTTCCCAATGTAGTAGCGTGGAGGTGGTATTGATTCCAAATGATTCTCGTTAAAGACGGCAATGTGGTCGACAAGAGCTAGTTTGACAGATTGAAGAAACATTTTAAAAAGCTTGAGTTTCACGACGAGGTGATAACCTCGCCAAAGTTTCTCAGAAACCACCGAGGGGGTCAACTCTGGGATCCTACATTTTGCGACATCATCCCGGTCACCATTTGTTCATCGTTGAAGTCGTATTTGTTCACAAAGGCCTTACCCCCTACGGCTCTGAATAGACTTGCTATCAAAACTTTGGACCTTTCTTGGCCCATGAGCTTCGCCCTTTTTCTTACGGTCTTTTCAACAATCTCTATAGAGATCATCTTGAGTCCCACGTGAAATTTTTTTTGGGCATGTTATGCGAAGAGTATAAAGCTCTTCAAAACTTTTTCCCGAAGCCTGTGTTCTTTGGCAAGAAAACACAGAAGTCATTTTTATTGGTACTGTGTCCTTTTAGGGTCGTGAACTTGTCATAAAGCGACAAAAACTGAGATTTGAAGGGGAATTTCCCAAAGAAGGATGTGCCGAAGGAATATTCGTCTGTGCAAACAAGTGCATTTGCATCATTGACTTCAGGTCCCGAAATGGCCCAAACTTTAAGCTCTTTCATCCAGAGAAGGAGTGACTGGGTTTTGTCAAGGCTGGCTTCGGAACCTCCAGAGATTCTCCAACTACAGAGAGGACTGCGGAGGTGTACTTATAATGTGTCTTTATTACTTGCAGGATGTGCCGTATGGCACACTAACAATTTAGCCCATCAAAAACAATCAGTTTTATCCGGCTAGAGAAATAGAGGTAGTATACTTAAACACAAGCAGAATATAAAGTTAGCTGACTCGAAGGCTAAAAGTCTTTCTTGTGCTTCGAGCTAGAGTAAAACATTACCATCATGTATGATACATCTTATCGCCTCTTATCGCGGCTCTTTTGCCATTGGTTGCTGCAGAAAAGGCTGCTGTGATCCTTTTCAAAACCTGAACTGGTATCGACGCTTAGATCGGCCATCTCTTAAACTCAGTTGTAAATTGAATTATGACATCTACATGACTGAAAGTGATACGATTTAAGTAGTCGATGGGCGGCTGTGAAGGCATTTACAATGTGTCAATTACATTGAAGGAGGTGCCGCACGCCGCACAGCTATCGGGCCACTAAATTAAAGCAGCTTCACTCCAAGAGGAACACTTTGAACTAATAACCTGTAGGGTCTTTCACGAGACTACTGGAGTAAGGCATGTGTCAAACGCCCCATGCGCCCCGATATGCAATATTGCACACGAACACGTCAACCTCTGCGTCTTGCATGAGAGTGTGGGCGACTGGAGCCAAAGCCAACGCCGCCGCGCACCGGCGCCCTGGCTCGCCGTTCCCCAAAAAGCATTATCCGACGCCGCCGCCCATGCGCTGCGCAGCGTGTGTAGCCCCCTATGGCAGGGGTATAAAAAGGCGTGGGTACCCCCCAGCAGCGCGGTCATTTACAACACACCTCCCACCGCAAACCCGTTGTTTTTTTTTTTTTGATTTCAAGTAGCACCTCTGCCCGGTTGGACTTTTCGCGCCGGCAAACAAAACTCATCATAACAAATTCAGGAATGTACTTGAGGAATAAAAATTGAGTATATTTGGCAGATAATGACATTGCTATCAAATCTGATGAATTCATTAACCGCCAACGGACGAAAAAATTGTATGAGAACGATTTTGTACTTGATTACGTGCATGTCAGTGGTAGTTAGTGCAGCTGATCTCATCAACAGCGGTTTAAATGACTTGATAAGATGTTTGGGTAATTATACTGCTAATTATGAATATGCTATCTCAACATACTCCGGTGTTGAAGTATTTCCGAAATATAGAGACCACTTGGATCTACATGGAGAGGATAGAATCTTGATCGAATGTTTGGGAACTATAGATAATGTCTATGATATATTGATCACTTCCAGACCTGAAGCACAGTATGACAGCCAAGATGATAATAGTTCTGAGTATAGCGGGCCGGTAGGCAACGCACTAGAACCAATAAGCAGTGGCGAGGAAGAGTATATACCAAGAGTGCAATCGCTCTTAGATTTAAATAACACCGGAGTGCATAGCCCTGGGCGAATTCTTGCAAACATAAGGGCTGTATTAGAGGGGCATGGCAGCAAACAATGTAAAGGAGACACAACGTTCCATGCAACGGGATACTATTATCACAGCTAAATGAAACCCCAGGTCGACCAAATATTAAAATCGGTTTGGATTGCGAACTACAATTGTGGGTCAGGGATCCAAATTTCAAATTGTATTGGACTAAAATAGGACAATGCGAACAATCAAGGCTTTACAAGCAAACAAGCTTTTTTTCTGATCTTGAAGCTAATCATAGTATGAAAAAGTTTTAGATGCAAGCCAGAAAACACTTGGTTTTGCTAATCTGTTGTATATCTTGTTGTGACAAGTTTGAACACTTCAAAAGTCATCCCCTAGTCTGATACTCCAAAAGACGCGTTTTTGGAGTCAGAGACATAACATTTTGGTTATTAGGCTTACCAACATCCTTTTCTAATTGACCCCATATCTTGAGCTCTTTTCTGAAGGGGATTGAGTGTGTGTGAAAATTGCAGTGGCTGCACCAACGTCATATCTCAGCAACCAACCTTGGAGGCGAATGATAAACAAAGCAACGGTTCATAAATACCAAATAAAGCCATTCTTGATTATCTCTGCTCGTTCCATCAAGGCATGGTTTCTGTTGCTATCCCAGATTCGCAGTACAAATACAGAATGAGCACCTATGTTTTTGGAGAAAGCTACTTGTCATGAACTAAATGATACTGAAGATGGTGGGCAAGCTGGTGGTAATGAGAGAAGTCGAGCTACAGTGCTTGAAGGGCGGATCTGGTCGAAAGCACCATTCACCAGCTTAAGACGGCGAAGGGCAAGGTTCACCCGTTAGGACGATGACATGGTTCAGAGCTAATTAACGAGAGTAGTGCCTAAGGGATTTGTTTGTGGCTGTAGCGACCACAGGTACGTCTTAAAGGGCACTGATCTCAGGACGGGTTTTTATCTTAGTTAGAACATATATGTTTTCCATAGTAATCAGATGAATCAAGCAAAAAAGACAAATATCTTGAACTTTCTTATGGGTCGCGATGACCAGTAAAAAAGCTACACCTCTGATTCATGGATTTGAAAACAGCGGGTGGCTTCAAAACACAATCACACATACGTCATGGTTGTTGAACTAAATTCTAGAGTTTACCTTTGCAATGAAGCTAGAGCAGGCTACAATATTACTGCCTCAGCTCAGCACTATTACTTGCTCCAGTTCTCCACAACGGGAGCTTCAATTAAGCTTCCACTCCCTTTCCGTGAACATACAAAGGGCATTTGTTTTTGATATGCACGTCGTTTTGTTTGATAAGAATTTATAGGAGGGATGATGAGGTAAGCCAAGCGAAAAATACCTAAGTGCGCCGTAAGTCATATTCTTTGTAACAGGCCAATTGGTTCCCAGTCTTCTCAAAGTGTGAATGGAAGAAATGTGAAACTTGGCGCGCAATATTCCATTTGTTCACCTGAATATTCTGACTGCCATGAAATATATTAAGCACGCGAAAATGAAAGCGACCAAGAAAAACAAACCAAAGTTCTTGACTGCTACAAAGAGGATCATACTCTCCAAAACAGACAGGGGTATGATATTATTCTTGTCTTTCACCCCAATTCATACCATTATGATGAGCACAGTTGCAGACAGATTTTCTAGTCGTGATACTCGGCAAGCTTCTGCGTTAATTGGATGAGCCTCCAGACAAGAAACAGATCTTTCTTCCTCCTTTGTTACACTCATGTGAGAACCCAAGAAATACCAAGACATCCTTGGAGATGCCGAGAAAATCCATTGAGATGATGCATATCTTCATGATAGATTATATCGATATGCTGGGGTATTTAGTGGCTGTATGTTTCGACTTACAGATATTCTCAAGTCATTTTTTGAGACGAAAAGTTGATAAGCTGATCTCATATATGCTCAATGGAAGAGATCCATCGCTATATTATACTTTTTTGCTATATCTTACTTGTTTTAGCGATAATATATTTCGGTAATAAATATGTGGTACCTAAGGTCGTCGACTGTATTTTTGCAGCGTGCAAGCTGATTAGGCGCCGATTTGCTGGACAGGGTTCGGCATAACGTTGGTGTTGGTTGCTTTCAATATATCTGCCTCAGATTTCTCCGTTTGAAGTTCGGCAACAGGTTGGGGAAGGCGTTCTTTACAATCAAGGTTGCAATGTGTTGGAAAATCCATGATCTATACAGGGATGAACTAGGTAACCTTACTCATTTCACGACCACAATTATATTATAATTGCTATCTCAGCCACATAGCTTTAGTTCCAGTGTTAATACTATATAAAACTGCTCTTATCCCCTTTTTTAGGGATCTATTAAGTATGAATATACTTAGAACCATCTTGTCTAGGACATTGCTGAATTACCTGCAGTCGGTGCACGTGAGAGATTGAGAATTCTTGTCTTGTCTGAGTAGAGATCCATCTTCTGGTACATGTTGAATAGTGGTTACCTCGGATTCAGCATCGCTAATCTCATTGTTTGAGTCGCCTATATTGTCTGATGCATTCCTTTGAATTCTTCTATTCATGATATTGCCCTATATATAGATATACACCTAAATTCTTGGTTGTAGATACTCTTCAACATTGGGTATAGGCCCTCTTTCGAAGCTCACCGGATATCTGATTTATAGGCTTCCGTCTGGATGGCTCATGCTTCAGTCTTCTTTGCAGAACACGGACACAACAGCTCTTCTATCCGATAACATGCGTCAAACCTTCACACAACTTCAACATTCACAACAGCACCGGTAATCGAAGATAATCATGGGATCACACTTAAGCTGAGTTATGATGGAGGCTTGGAAGCTTCCTCTTCCTCAGCAGGAATAAAATCTTTTGTTCCCTAATTTAGCCATCCTTTATTTACCATCAGAGTCATATTGATTCTCGTGTCCAAAAATTTTCATATTGCATATATAGTTTTGATGGTACGATTCATAAGGTGAAGAATACACTCAAAGGTGTGCTCACCTACTGAAAGCTGTAGCTATGCGGCCCAATCAGCTACTCTGACATTTAGCTTAAGCCTCATAGACCTCGAACGAACTATAAGGTTTTGGACGGGAACTTGAGACCTTTTTTTACAAGCATCTACAGCTTGTTCACTTTCTAACTATAGCATTTCCCTTACTAAAGAAACTACATTTGCCAGACAGATAATGTCGTAGGCACACGACCATAACACCAAATTCTTAACGCTTTAGATACAGAAAAAAGGCGACCTATAAACAAATTTTGAGTCAACCCACTCTGGACGATTCATCATCCGATGATATAGCCGGTCTTTTGATTACTGCCTCTCTGTGTTCTATAACTTGCCAGTGTGGGTAGTGGGAACTCTGTCTAGCACTCTGAAGACATTTTTCCTTGCGTTCTTCGATAATTTTCTTGCTACTAATATTCTCACTACTCTTTATAAACTGACAGCACTGACCAAGGTGAATTTGCTCAGCAAGTGAATATTAGCCCAAATAATTCAAGTTAAGTCTTGCAAACGATACGAAAAGATGGGGTGTTCAATACAACATGAGTGTATACATTTGATGAAGAATGGAACTCCAGCAAAACGGGTATCATTTTTCGACCAACCCTTTCAAGTCCCGGATAGAGGCTGGTTGCATATGGAGCACTTATCGCTCGAAGATGTGCTTGTGCTAGTCCAAGATCCTAACCATCATAAAGAGCACGAAGCGCTGGTTGGCAAAGTTGATTTTTTATGTGACCACTTTCCCCGATATAAGTGATTTAGAAGCTCTCCACACTCTAAATTTCTAAAAATTCCAAGACAAGGGATGCCTAGATACTTCAAGGGATATTAAGACAAAGTATGCCTAGAGTTCCAAGAGATATTAAGACAAAGTATGCC
>JAJMJI010000056.1:0-23765 GCA_030563505.1 Candidozyma konsanensis | reverse complement strand
CTCAATGATCCGTCGGAGTCAGTTGTAACAATCACAACACCCGAATCAGTCTCTGGGTTACCATCGCTGTCAGTGGTAGTAAACGTCGTCGTGTAGGTCGTGAACGGGTTAGGAATGGTGGAAGTCGTAGTCGTCAAAGAACCCTCAGAATCAGTGGTAACAATAACAACACCGGACTCAGTGACTGGGATTCCATCAGAATCGGTCGTCCAGCTTGTGGTGTATGTCGTAAACGGATCAGGGAATCTGGAGGTGGAAGTAAACAAAGATCCATCAGAAGCAGTAGAGATTTCCACCACACCGGATTCCGTGGCTTCGCTCCCGTCTGAGAATGTAGTGGTCCATGTTGTGGTGTATTCAGTAGGAACAAAAGAAGACGCGGTAGTTTCAGGTGCAGAAAGTGTTGATGGTGTAGGAACCGCGTCGGACTCTGAGTTGGATTGAGATGACAGAGATACTGCAGAATCAGATGGAGCAGCAGATTCGCTTAATTCACTGGAAAAAGAAGATTGAGCAACTTCGCTAGTTTCACTGGATTCAGCCTCGGAGGAGGATTTGTTTGCAATACTAGAGGCGGATTCACTCAATTCACTGGAAGCACTGGAGAATGCAGATTCACTGAAATCACTGGAAGCTCCGGAAGAAAGCGAAGCAGCGGATTCACTGGCAATGCTAGAAGCAATTGAGGAAGCAGACTCAGTCAAGGCACTGGAGAATGCAGATTCACTAGAAGCACTTGAGTAAGCAGATTCACTCAACTCGCTAGGGGCGCTGGAGAAAGCTGACTCACTCAATTCACTTGAAGCACTGGGTTCGAGGGAAGAAGCAGATTCACTGGCAATGCTAGAGGCGATTGAAGAGGCAGACTCACTCAAGGCGCTAGAAAAGGCAGATTCACTTAATTCACTGGAAGCGCTGGAGAATGCAGATTCACTCAATTCGCTGGAAGCACTGAGTTCAATTGAAGTTGCAGATTCACTGGAGATGCTAGATGCAATTGAAGAAGCAGATTCGCTCAAGGCACTGGAGAAAGCTGACTCGCTTAAGGCACTGGAATAGGCTGACTCACTAGAAGAACTGGAGTAAGCAGACTCACTGAACTCACTGGAAGCGCTGGAGTAAGCAGACTCACTATATCCACTAGATGCGCTGGGACCAAGGGACGCAGATTCGCTGGAAGCAGCTTCGGAGGAAGAAGAAGCTGGCACGCTGGAGAACTCCTCACTGGAACTGTAAGCAGAAGAAGCAGCGACACTAGAACTTAACAGGGATTCTGTGGAACTTGAAACCACGGCACTGGAAGAAGCAACGTATGAACTGAAGGTCGAAGAAGAAGCCAAAGCTGTGGTAGTGGGCTCAGGGAAATCATAACAGTAACAGATCAGAGGAACTGTGCCGGGGTATACGCCAGAGTAAGTGACTCTAGTTCCAGCACCGAAAAGACCGTTGGTGCTGAAGCCAGACGTAGAGTATCCGGTACCAATGTTGAAGTTGATCTTGAACACTCCAAGCAAGAAGGAGAGCGTCAATACACCTGTGGAGGCCAGGTAACTGTAACCAGTGAAGCCAAGATTGACGCCAATACTGTTGCCGCTACCAAAACCCACCACATTGTATGTCTTGGTTCCAGTGATGCTCTGAGACAAACCAAGCACCGACAACTTGGACAGGTCGGAGGAAAGCCAGATGGTCTGGGTGGTAGCAACATTCCAAGGACTGATTTGAAGCTGAAGCTCAGCATTATCCATGACATTGATACATCCAGAACCACTAACACTGGTGGTTTGCACCCACTGCAAGTTCTCAAGACAGATGGTACCGTCGTTTGTGATGGAACCAAGAACTTGGGTGATGGTGACTGTGGAGGCAGAGCCAGAAGCCTGACTGAGGTAAATCTTACCGCTGTTCAGCCACAGAGTAGCAGAGCCAATGGTAATGGGTGGAGTCAACGAGTAGCCGCTGATACCAAGCCACATGTCACCAGAGTTGTCGAAGGTAGAGATCGAGTTCAAGTTATAGTTACTCACAATACTGGCTTTCAAGGAGTTGAAGGCGAGTTCACCGCTGTTTCTAATCAGACCCAGTGCAATGGTCACAGAGGCAGCCAAACCGTTGGCAGAGGTGACATAGAAACCACCCTGATTATTCAAACTGCCTGCAAGGGCCGTGATGGCATTGTTGACAATGGAGAAGTAAACATCCGGATAAATCGTGAGCGATCCAATGGACAAGCTGACCGGAGAGACACTGACGGTATCTTCAGTGATTGTCAATGCCCATGCTGCAGCAAGCCAGCACGTGGTAACTAGCCATGTGCGGATACTGAGAAGGTTCATGTGTGTGGGGGTATGAGAAGTCCGGACTTGGGCGGAACTCGGAATGTTTTATACCAGCGTGGATGCAACACAGACGGTTGGTGCCCAAAAAAGATTGCTTTTAAGGGTGGAACTACAACGTGAAACGGCTGCATGGGAAATGCATAAGCGACCTGTGTGCTGCACGATCTCACCCGGCATGCATATAATCTGCGCTTGCCCCCGCGGCAGCTCGCAACGCGGAGCCACAACCTAGGTGGTTCTGCATACCGGTCAGACGCATATAGATGTGGGCGACGTGGGGAAGATCGTCCATATCGGAGATCCCATATTAAAATCCGGAAAAAAAGAGAGCTATTCAGAAGGGTAGTTGCTTTGGCCGACCAGAATCCGGGTGACTGCCCCGTTGCTTTACCCCTCACAGGACAAAGTCCATCGTATGCCCCCTGCACGTCCTCGTAAATGTTTGCAGTGAAGCTTCAATGAGCGAAAAGCCGAGGCTCATAGCCTATTGCCGCGCATTAGAAACGCCGCACCTTTAGGGAAGAGATGGCATCTTTATTTTTTAGACACGCTCCAGAACCGCACGTGCAGCTTGCCTATTTTCGTTGCTTCCTTACTCATATGGCACTTCCGAAATGAACAAGCCATTGTCGTCTTGTTTGATTCGTTGTCCCTTAATCCATTGTGCCTTTGTCTTTGTCTATTGTGCATGCTTTTGTCAATTGTGCCTGATCCTCATTTGCTCGCTTTGGTCATGTTCAGCGTTTGTCTCGCCTCTCGTTCTTTCTGCCTACTCAGCTTGAATCACCTTGTGTTCAATCATTTAATTAAGTGCTATTTCGGTTCCCGCCTTTCTCCATGACCCCACTAGTTCCCTCCCCCGCCCTTATTTTTTGATCTCCTGTCGATCTTAAGCTTTGCTTAGTTTGCGTCAGGGCTGCACAACCACTTATGTGCTACGCTTTAAGACTACCACTCTACAGAAGACTTCTTTTCGGCGTTGTCTTACATATCATGACTAAAGTCTCCCAGTAGGCAGTGACCTTCTAACTGAGCAAAAAAGGGGTAGTAATTCCAACCCATGAGTACGTCACTAGCACTACTTCCTCACCAACCCTAATCTAGGAATTCACGGCAACTAAAATCCACCTTAGCTCAAGCAAAGTCTATGCGAGGTCTTTCGCATGGCGGGTATTTGGTATAATCGCTCACTAAGCAGCAACCAGACTCCAACGGACAGTGAGCCCTAGCCCTGTGCAAATGGCATTACAAGCGCAGAGTTCACGCAAGTGGATGAGCTCAAAACATCATCCGGCTGTCGCATTTACCCAAGGCGACTTGAATGAAAGGTTGCAGAAAGGTCCCAAAACGCAACTAACACCGACTAAACCTTCTCCGACAGCTCTGTCTTGTCTCAAACACGGTACAGTGGCGTGACTTGGTCCTGAACACAAAGCCTAAATAAGATACGAAGTTGTGGATCCGCCGCACCTTCTTTTCCAGAAGTTCATTCCTCGCTCATTTCAGATGTTGCACCTCGGCTTTCTGGGGTTGCACCAAAGCGCCGCACATTGCAACCCCTTTTCACGAAGCTTCCGGCGCTGCTTTTTCACTAGAGTGGTGCTCTGTGACTTCTCCGTTCTCCCATATATGAACATCACACTCCAGTAACCTGGTGAAGCCAACACTTTTCGATCGACAATGCATTCTCTCATTCTCCAGAGAGATGTTCCATGCGTCTGGACACAATAGCACCCGGCAATAGAGCCGCACACCCAAGCCTTTCTACTTCTCAGCAACCAATCATTGAAACTCTACTTCCGCTGCTTAAATAAAGCTATGCGCATATATGCGGCGTCTGCTTCTCGACGTTTGGCGCCTCGATTTGTCAAAGGTTTGTGGCGCCACCATCCTCCTCTTCTGTGATGCAAATGCTGGTATTCACTCGAATGTGAAAAACCGGCATTGCCGGTGTCAGCGGAAGCCTCTCGCCCTCCTCCAAAATGAGCTCATCCTAATGCTGTTTCTTTGCAGCATTTTCCGCTTGTCTATAGAGGATGCTATTATTGGGAAACGCCGCCACTGTGGCTTCTGCGGCTACCGGTGTCTTCGTGGTATTCACGCTGCCCTAGACAGAATTCCTTTCGCCTAGCTCGTTTAGGCTTCATGTGGATGTCAATTCGTAGTCTGTCCTTGCGGCTCTCGACTTGCGTGATTTACGAGTAGTTACAGTGTTTGAGTTGAGGCTGCTACTTCAGCAACTTTTTTACCCAGTCCCTAGATGATTCTCAGAGATCAAAGAAATTGAATTGAATGTTCAAGATTTGAGTCACTTTTAGGGCTTTCGATGATCTCCGATTGCAATATATTCTTGGTTAAAAGTGAACCCGAGCAACGGCGTCTAATGCAGCCACCTCCGTAAACGGTTGAACGCCTTTTTGAAATTGCCGAACAGCTTCCAAAGACAATTCAAGGCGTTTTCTCGCTGGATCGTGTTTCTTTACCCAATACAGACTACATCGTGCAGATTTTGGCGCCACCCTTTCTTTTTTTGCAAGTCCATAACCCTGCCTTTGCCTGGCTTCAGATTATGTCTCCAACCGCCTCGAGGCTTTATTGCCTCAATTAGCTTCACCGTGAACCTGAATAATGGCTCCTCCAACTGATGTCCCCATATAGTCCATTGATCAGTGTCATAAGTCGCTTTCTGGAACTGTGAGGAGAACCTTCTCCCGAAAATTGCCAGTTCAGTTTCTTATCTTGAGGACCTTATCTTCAACTTTATCCAACGACAGCAATTGACCTTTCTCCAGCGCACACTTCTCCCGATGCAATTCTTCTTAATCGCTTCCTCGCTGCCGCTTCTCACCTCCTCGTTGGCGCTTCTCGCCTCTAACTCTTCTCAAGCATTCCTTTCGAAATCACTTGCTAACGCCCAAGAATTGACTCCCGACTTCGTGAGTGCCATTTTATGTATCGCCGCTTGAGAGATAAATATCATTAGCGTAGCCTGACATCTGCAATACTCTGACGTCCAACCTCCTCGCTACCAACTGAGTCTCACGGTCAAGCAAACCCGGTCAGATCATTCATTTTCAAAAGCTTCGGTTTGCTCTGAGTAAAATCGGTTCTTCTGCTTTTCTAAATTGCGTAACTTGCGTTCATAGATTCTGCGTGATTCAGGATTTTGCACCCATTTCGCACAATTCTTTTAAACACTCCACTTCTGAAAACTTGCAAATTCTACGTCAAAAAATCAACCTTTGTCGAATTATTGATCCTTTTTCATTCCAGTGTCCTCATTGCTGAATTGAGAACGAGTGCTACTTTGGTTTTGCTTGGGCTCACGTAGGGCACCTTGGTTGTCACCATGTTGGTAATGACTTAAAGGTAAATGCAAACTGGCTATTTTGATAAACCAGACCGCCCTACTCAGCCACCCTGAATACCCTATTTGATAGAGTACAATAAGCTTTTAGACACTAGTTAGCAGTAAATAGGTTGCCAGATATCCTCCATTATAGTTGAAACGTCACAAATCTACATCTGCTCTGAACATAAAAGGCTAAGTAGTTGTTTTTTTTTTTTTTTTTTTTTTTTTTCACGAACATGTTCTTGCCACTGATTGGGGGCTCGAGTACTTTGGGACGAGACAAGGAAAGCTCTGGAGATGTATTGCTTGAACAAAATGCATACATGGCCTTCCGTTTGAAGACACGAACTTCGATAGTCAAATGGTTAGAAGTGTCCGCAAATCTACCACTATAGCCGGGTTGACTTGCGCAGCCGTACCGAATTGGCAGTTTGGCTTCCTGAAATGATAGACTCCCTGAATCATCAGGGTAACATTGCGGTGATCACCAGCTCTCATAACCAATTGGCTTTAAAAAGGCAAGAATTAGAAGTTTGTCGGTGATTTAAGCGGAGATGCAGCTTGCAATTTAAGCCCTACTGCTTCATGCATGGTTTTACTCGCTTAACCAGATCACATCAGACCTATTCTGGCAATATCAGAAGCGGAGACAAGGACGCCTCGTTCCGAAAGGGGATGTTACCGAATTCGTGTTTTTTTTGGCAATCAACAGGGTCCTAGAGGAAAAGGTCAAACCGCTCTCCCCACTAATGTCGCTACTGTAAACAGGACTTACGACAATACGGCAGCCATTTTATGAAGCCTTACAGCAGGTGGATTGCTTTGGAGGAGATATCGCCGATGCTTCGGAGGACCTTGGCATTTTCTAGAAGTTCAGGACGGACATGAAGCAAATTCAAAAGTCTTAGGTATGGAAAGCACGAAATGGGTAAGTTAGACATCTAGCATCCAGTTGTTGAGCTTCCGGGTAACGGTGAATGAAAGAAGTCTATCAGTGTAACAGAAATGGCTGGTGGATCTTTTTTTGGGAATCGTGACTTAAAGTCGAAGGAAAGATGACAAGTCAAACGGAGTCTTGCCTAAAATGAGGTAAACGAGGATCATGACCATTGAATAGTACCACGGAGCTTGGAGCTACATTGTCTACCGAATATGAAAGTTGAGGTGGAGATTGGTGCTACGTAGTCCATTGAGAATCCAGATCCATGAAAAACGCTTCAATATTGAGTGGCTGTCCCCACATGCTGCTAGAACCATACGGGAAATCAGCAAGACTCAGGACCAACTTAAAATTGTTAGGCATCAATAGCACCAATATCAGGAAGCAGGCCAATTCGCAACAAATCCTTCTCTGAAGACCAAAATGTTCAACAAGCAGACACCACGGCTCCACGGTCGCTTCCGAAGTTATACCATAGTCGAGGTTTTACGTTCGCCAATTGCAGCTTCAACACTGGGAAATGTCAAGCACCGTCAGAGTCTTTTCCTTTTAAGCCAATAAGTCTGTGTAACTAACACAGTGAGACAAGGGCCTTGTTTGAAACAGGAAAATAGGGGAGGTTTGATATTGAAATATTTTGTTTGTTCTTCCCATCAGCTGAATGCCCCATCTACGCTAGCCCAAGAGGTGACGTCTTTCCGGCTTGCAACTCTCACCACCTTTCGAGTTGATCTTCGAATTGATGTGAGAAGGGCTAATCAAGTGGGGGTACTTGCTATCTCAAGATCAATCATGGGCTGACCAAAGCAGGGTCCAAGATAGATTTTTGCCAATGTATATACAGTGTAAAGCGCCAGTGTGAGATGTAATAATCCCATATATCTCTCGTTAGATTATACCAGAGACGAAGTAATCGGAAACAGCTTCTTTGTCCATAAAACGGATCTATTATTCTCGGGTCAACCGCCTTGCGGAGGACTGATTCCGCCCTTTGCCCCGAAATCACAGACTTAAGAATGAGTCCATTTACTCAGCTCAAGCGACATCGCGATTGTCTTCGTCGCTAAGATCGTCTAGCTCAAAGTTTTCAACATCATGAGCAGAAATGTTAGCGTAGCCGTCAAGCTTGGTAAGCTCACCATTCTCATCGTAACCGACCAACCGCAAATACAACGTAAGTAGCATTTGAATCCACAAGTAGATCATAAAGCCCGCGCCGCTCACCACTAAAATGTACGATGAATGGTCTGCTCCAAGGTCGTGAACGAGGTGGAGCTGCTCCTCATTTGCTGACATGAAGAGTACACCAGAAAGCACAAGACTGAAGGGCGGAACATGCTGGAACGCGAGAATCTTGCCATTATCGCTGGCCCCGTTGTCCCTTAGCAAAAAGCAGATCTCGATAATCCTCGACAAGCCGCCCGATATAAGCACGAGGCCAAAAAGAGCGTGCACTTTGGTGGAAATCACTAAATGCTGTGAATGCTCAGACATGGCCCAACCAGTGTACATCAAAAGCAATGCCGGCACCACTGAACGGGTGTTGTTTTTGCGAGAGAGCCACATACCCAAGAGCCCTCCACACCACCATATAATGCCCATGGAGGTGTGTTGGTAGTCGCCATGGTTCCAGTCCTCTCTACCCCAGCGGTGCTCAGTGAAAGTGTTCACAATGCCCCAAAGGCACATAATGGAGGAGTCATAAAACTCCTGGCTTTTGACGTTCGGGTCCCCATTGAGCAAGCGATGTTTCCGAATCCAGGGCACCACAAGAACCCAGGATAAAACAAACCCATACAAAATGAACGACGAGCCCATAATGCCGTGAGCAATGCATTGACCCGTGGCTTTGCCATAGCAGAAACCAAAAAGCGCCACAGGCGCCATACAAACGCGTACCCAGCCTGTCAAGGTGGAAGTGAAGGCCAAAGTCTTGTAAGCACGAATGGCCATTCTGGACAGAGTCAGGTACGCATTCAGCGCCTTTTGGGGCCAGAACCGATTCACCATGATATTGGAGCCATTGATGAAGGTGCCCAAGAAAACAGTAGCCCCAAGCTCCCACGTCAAAAACCACCCTGTACCCCTGGATGTTCTGTTCTCGTGGTTGTCCTTGTTATCTGGGAAGCTCAAAAACAAGGACTCGAAAAGTGAAAAGGCAAAAGCAGCAATATGGAGCACCGAAGCCAAATGGAACACCTCGGCAAAGGCCAAAACAGACGAGACGGACGGAAGCACCAAGAGCAAGAATAACGAGAGGATCCAATGGAACGTTTTGGACCCCGCGTTCACGGGGTGAAACTCCACCTTTTCTCCCATTTCCATGTCCATGTCATCTGCAAGTACTAGAGCCACCCCAAGCAAAAGGGGGATTATTTTCTTTACATAAGACATTGGTGTTGTTCTGATACGCAAGAGAGCTTGAAGCCGAGCCTCCGAGATGTACGGGTGTGGCACCACCTGGTGAAGGTTTGGAGCTGAAGTTTAAAAATGGGATTTTGGGATTGGGAATGAGTGGTAAGTGATTTTGGATTGTGGTCTGAGGTCTTATGGGGTTTGGTTTATAGAGGACTGCTGATGCGGTATGGATGCTGTTTGATCAAAGGTTTGAGAAGAGTCTAATGTATTGGGTTTTCTGATTGTGATTTTGGAAATGCCCGTAGATAAACAGTTATGGGCGGGAATTGCCTATATTGGTAGCCTGGGAGAGAAAGAGAACAGCGTAGTCTCCTTGATCAAATGCTTTGGATGGAAATATCGAAGTAAAGAAAGCAGGAAACATCACTTGTAGATCATCGTTTCTGTTTCTGCAGAGATGGTCAACAGTCTCTTGGAGGACAGTTTTTAAAAGTTTGATGAACTGGAAGTATTTGGGGTAGTTTCTTGCAATAAAGATTGCAAGCTGAGTCCGCCTCGCTCTGTCTTACAAGTTCTGATTAATACCAAAAGACTTTATACCTTGTTCTTGAGATTCATGAACTTTTGGCTAGTTTAGAGCTGGACCGAAGTGACCCATGATTGAAACGGGGAATGGTGCACACAAGATTAGATATAACAAGACTGAAAAGCGAATTGCGATCGGTCCGGCTCGTTCAAAAAAACTTCTTACCATTAAATTGCTTCGCATCCTCTTTAGAGTATAGTCCTCCATCTCTTTCAAAACGAGCCTATGTATTTCAAACATTGGCTTGCTTTGTTTAGCTCAACTATTGTAGACCAAGAAGTGACAAGGGCATGCTTCCAAGTATCCCATGAAGTAGAAAAAGTCGTTAAAAAACAATAGGAAAATTTTGGCTTTTCCTACAGAGCATATGGCGAAGAGGATGATCCCACTTACTTGCAGAAGTTTAGCGACAGATAAGAGCAAAACTCTGCAAACATACTTCAACCTTGTCTATCGATAAGGTCAGAAAGACTTGCGGTAAGGCCAAGAAATCACAAGGATGCACCAGGCGTTATTAGACGCAGCCGAAGAAGAACGAATCACTACAAGGAGCAAACCACTTTGAAAAAGCGACCATTGCTTCCAGGATTGGGACTAGTGTAATGAGCGCCTTTAGAGACGTTGTAAAAATGTTAGAGAGAAGTGCTTTTCCATGATTTGAAGCGAAACAACTTCACTGGTTTACTTTCTGCGATAAAAATTCGATCAAGGTGTCAAAGAGTTGAAAGGTTTTGGAATCTGGCTGATATGCACCGAAGCAAGATGCGATAGCCAGTGGAAGTGCAATTCCTGATAGCTTAACACGTAATGCATTCTCAAACGGAATTTGGTTTTGTGTGAGTCTTTCACCCCGGGGACGGCCCGATGAACTTTGTGGAAATCCGATCTTGGAATTTGGAGCCGGCCCATTGCATTTTAGTAGGGCAAATGAAGGAGATGAATCTTCTATCGCTGACGTTGTGCACGATCTTTTACTGAATTGAGCCAAATTGTCAGATTTCAAAGTGACCACAGGCAGCTACTGTATTAATCCTACTTTCGAAAATAGAAGAAAATATTTGGTTCATCTACTGTCGTTTAAACCAGGCTCTCACATGGAATACTAAAGGCAACGTCTTTGCCAAAAAAAGTCTTCAAGAAACAAATTATTTCGCTATCTGTCTGAGTCCCCCATGAGTTAATTCCGTTAGATGCTTCCCTTGCGATCGATCACGGCTATTTCCTAAGCTGGGTTTGTGTAACATTGATCCACATAACGAGCCATGATCAAATCATTTCTCTTTCAAGTAATCAAGCAGTACCACAATCTTTCTAAGGCTCTCTTCGTTCCCTGTAGCTGTCTTTGAATTCTCTTGCTAACTCGTCTTCAAAGGCCCAATTCATGTAAATAGTCTCAGTTGGAAAACCAAGTATTGATTTTTTTTAAAACCCCATCCATCCTCACGGACTCAACGCAACAGCAAGATAACTGACCCCTTCTTCACGGCAAAGGCAACGTTACAGTATCACAGCACAGAGTAGAAAGAAACAACCCCGCAGTCGTCAACTATAACCCATAGTGCCGTGAAGCCGTGCGTTAAGGCGTGAGGATTTGAAGCCGTTCAGTGTTATCGCGTTACCGCAATGCTATCGCTTGCATTATCTTTTCCCCATTGGTAAAGAATGGTTGATGCAGTCAAAAGTGACATGAATGGGCGCCAAAGCCTCGCGATTTATTCTGTGCATAGTCAGAAAGGAACGAAGATTTTTGTTCTGGCAATAGAGAGCATAGATTTACTGCTTAGAGCCATAGCATTCTCTTTCACTGAGTCTTTCCACTGGAACTTTTGACGTGGATTTGACGTTTGTTTTGACACATGCTGGTCCCTTTGACATTTTATGCGGCTAAACCTGCTTGTAGTGCCGGATTTTTCTGGGCATTGGCGGAAATAGTTGTCATTGTGGCCCCACTGATTCACGGATAATTCTATGAAAATGCTCTTGGACCATTTGTAGAGCATTTTTCGAAAATAAAGTTCATATCCACGATACTTTTCATTCTTTTCCACTGGTTAGATTTACGGAAAAACGGTTCTGTGACTTAATAAGTGTACGAAGACCACTGGGCGTTTTCAATGCACGGCGCCTGTTATGAGCGACGCTATGGATTTCCTATTGTTGGTGTAGGCGGGCCGATTGGAACTGGGTTCAGAAGCTGACTATGGCACTTTGTAGCTATAAGAAACTCTATCAAAAAGTCATTTTTCAAATAAATAGATCTTGCCATAGTGATGTCAAAAAAGTTCTGCTAAAACACCCCAAACGCTTCAAAACTGCTTCAAGCTGCAGCCTCAAAAAATGATGCCCTGCCGGTCCAACCGACAACTGCCTTTGTGTCAGCTCCACGGGAGCACGCGGCTCTTTTGAGATAGTCTTATCGTCTACTCAGAAACCGGCTCTTATCTTCCAGAGATGTGAATAAATAGGACCCGCTTCTCTCCGTTCATTCTGTAGAAATCGCCATGTCGGAGAAACTCGATGCTCTCAGAAGCATCAGAAGTGGCGGAAGGGAAAACCCCGAAGACCATGAAATCAACTTGAACGCAATCACCTCCAACCCGGTGTCTGTCGGTGACGTAGCTGAAGGTTTCACATACGATCAGAAACTCTACATCTTGAAGCGCCTAGGCTACGAGCGTCTTGACAACTTCGATGACTTGCCTCCAGAGCCCATCTTCATGTTGGAAAAAATAGCTCTGTTGGAGATAAACGAAGCCATCGAGATTCTCAAGGAGAGTTTGGATGCCTTTGAAGGAGACATGAATGTGAACGAAGAAACCATTCTGTTTATTGAAGAATTGCTTGCCTACCAAGAAAACGGCACAGCACCAATCAAACAGAAGCTCGGTCAGAACTTTGAAAAGAGCGACATCAATCAAACTCTGTTCTCTCTTGACGAGAACTCTGACAACTTTTCATCCACTGAGAACATCTTCGACTGGGAGTTGCAGACGAAGACCGAGGCTGGTATCATTGGATTCTGGTCGATTTACCCTGAGGTAAGATCGGTGACACAGCCTTTCGATGACCCCACGGTGCCTTGTGAAACCTTCCGTGTTTACCTTCTTGGACTCATCTGGACAATCATTGGATCTTTCATCATCCAGTTCTTCTCGGAGAGACAGCCTAGTATCTCTTTGGGAACGTCTGTCGTTCAGCTTTTCCTTTTTCCCTGTGGAAAACTTTTGGAGTGGATCCTTCCAGCATGGAACGTGAAGATCTGGAAATGGAGCTTCAACTTGAATCCTGGTCCTTGGACAAACAAGGAGCAGATGTTGGCTACACTTTGTTACTCCGTCAGTGGCGGTGCCATTTACGTTTCTTGGAATCTTCACAATCTTATGTTGGACAGATACTACGGTGTGAACTGGGTCGATTTTGGCTACCAAGTTCTTTTGACTTTATCCACTAACTTCTTGGGTCTCGGATTGGCCGGAATTGTCAGAAAATTTGTGGTCTACCCTGTCAACTGTCTCTGGCCTAGCATTTTGCCTACCATAGCTCTTAACAGAGCTTTGTGTCAGCCAGAGCAGAAGAGCAAAACCAACGGATGGACTATTTCTAGTTTCTGGTTCTTCATGGCAACTTTCTGGGGCTCTTTCGTTTACTTCTGGATTCCTGACTATCTTTTCACGGCACTTTCTACCTTCAACTGGCTCGCCTGGATCAAGCCAGACAACTTCAATTTGGCTACTGTGACTGGTTCTCAGACAGGTTTGGGTATCAATCCAATCACCACTTTCGACTGGAACGTCATGAACTGGAACGGTCCATTGAACATTCCTTTCTTCAGTTACGCCAACAACTACATTGGTATGGTTTTTGCCATGTTCTGCATCGTTGGTGTCTGGTTTTCTAACTACAAATGGACCGGATTTATGCCAATCAATTCCAACCAGTTGTTCACCAATAAGGGCAAGATATACAGTGTCACAGCCATTTTGAACGAAAAGTCGCTTTTGGATGAGGAGAAGTACCTCAAATACGGACCTCCGTTTTACTCAGCCGCCAACCTCGTCAATTACGGAGCTTTCTTCGCTTTGTACCCATTCACCGTTTTCTACACCCTCATCATGAACTTCAAGCAGATCAAGAACGCCTCTCTCGGTTTTGTCAAGATGTTGAAGACCAGACGTGTTTCCACCTACGACGGTTTTGACGACCCTTTCAGCAGAGCCATGTCCAGGTACAAGGAGGTTCCTGAATGGTGCTTCACTATTGTGGTGGTGATTTCCATCGTTCTTGCCATTTTGGCTGCAAAGCTTTACCCATCGGATGCTCCAGTGTGGACCATTTTCTTTGCCTTGGGTATCAACTTCGTTTTCTTGATTCCACTTTGCATTGTTTACGCCACCACAGGCAGCTCGTTTGGTCTCAATGTTCTTGTGGAGCTTATCTGCGGTTATGCCATGCCAGGAAATGGTTTGGGTTTGAACTTCGTCAAGGCCCTTGGTTATGTCATTGACGGTCAGGCTGAGAACTACATCACCAATCAGAAGCAAGCTCATTACTTGAAGATTGCTCCCAGAGCCCTTTTCCGTATCCAGATGATTTCTGTCTTCGTCCACTGTTTTGTTGCCTTGGGAACGTTCAACTTGCAAATCCACACTATCAAAAACTACTGCAGTCCACACCAGGATCAGAAGTTCACCTGCCCATCAGCCACAACTTACTACTCCGCTTCTGTCTTGTGGGGTGTGATTGGTCCTAAGAGAGTTTTCGGTGGTCTTTATCCAGTCTTGCAATGGTGTTTCTTGATTGGTTTCTTGTTGGTGTTCCCATGTGTTTTGATTAAGAAGTACTTCGGCCACATCAAGGCGGTGAAGTATTTCCATCCTGTGCTTATTATCATGGGTTTCACCAACTGGGCTCCTTACAACTTGAGTTACTTCACTCCTGGCTTGTACTTGTCGTTCTTCTTCATGTGGTACATCAGAAGAAAGTACACGGTTTGGTGGGCAAAGTATAACTATATTCTCTCGGGAGGTTTGTCAGGAGGTGTTGCTTTCTCTGCAATCATCATTTTCTTCTCCGTTCAGTACCACCCCAAGTACATTAGCTGGTGGGGAAACAATGTGAACGATGAGGGTTACGATGCTATTGGACCAGCTAGATTCAACGCCACGTTGCAGGCCCCAGACGGCTACTTTGGCCCTAGAGTCGGCCACTTCCCATGATCAAAGCTGACTTTTAAAGTATAGCTCTCTTTTGTAATATGTTAATAAGAACTAATTAATTTGGTTAATGATACCTGCCTTCACAGTAGTGGTCTAATGCAAGCTGCAATGTCAAAATTGACATTTACGAAAATCGCCTTTGACCAGGCATCCCTAAGCTCAGTCGATGAGATTCCTCAGGGGTACTTCCTGGAACAGAGATTGACTCTTCAAGGCAGGTTTGCCCTTCATGCTTGGATACTGGAAATAGATACAGAAGAGCCAAAAACAGATCTTGCTGCTGCAGCTATTGCACCTGCCACATACGGTTATCTAGATGATCTCTTGTTCGCTAGTGAATCCAGCTTAGTCAGAACAAAGCTCTTTATTGCGAGATCGTGATATTTTCCGGAAATCGGCATCTAATTATTCAAGGGCGTGTTTCATGCCAGATTGAAGGAGCATATAGTTGCAAGGAGACCCGTAGACCAAAAGAAATCATAGAATCAAGGCTTGCAGAGCTGGAAAATCAATTAGGGCTTCATTTTGAGCATTCACGATGGCTTCATAATGTTGTCGTAACTTAATCGTCAATTACAAAGGTAGTCCATTTCACTGGTATTTCAAATTTTTTCCAACTCACTATTTCAGCTTGAGCCATACTTTAGCAGTTCAGCATAATCCAAAGATGTCAGATAAACGTCGGCATGGGTGTTATCTTCCCGAACTAAAATAGACCCAGATTTTGTGGAAGAAATCTGATGCACAATACCTTTTTCACTATGAAATAGCTCTCAGAGATGTGGTTGCAAATCAGGAGGCGTATTCGTGCCGCACAATCAGAAACCACTGAATCAAAGCCTTGAGGGTAGAGAGGAGAAGAAAAAAGAAAAAAATAAAATCTTTTCAGAATGAAAGTGGATCTTGTACTGGCGTTATGAAGAATCCTGGATCTTCCAGGTGAAGAACCAGTCTCATGGACGCAACTCTATCAGCTGCCAATGACAAGACCCCAATTAGAAAAAAGTGGATCAACGAAATCAGAATGCGTAATCGGACATTTCATAGAGTCAGAAGGCATTTCGACATTCCGAGGTCGCAGATCATTGCGCTTTCTCCACAAACGCAGTGTCCAGTCGGTGTTTCAAATAGCCGCCCCGCTTTGCAGCACGCTCGAAGGAGAAAAATCGTAGAAAGCCGAAAGGGAGTTGGCCAAACAAGACAAGCCCATGTAAATTAGAATTAATTTCTCCACTGCTTTCACCGAGGCTCAATGCAAACCGGCACGAGATTGGCCCACCGCCGCACATTAGTGAGCCGTGCCGTTTTGGAATAAGCGCTATTTCACTGAAGGTGCCAGTGAACCAGTAGCTGTTTCCAAACAACCAGCAGATGTGAAACTCTAAAAAGAAACCCGTTTTGAGTGGGTGGCAGGCAGCTCCATTTTGGAGCTCTCTAATATCAATCCCAAAAATAAGGTCCTTTTACATGTCTGGGACAGAAAAGTGTCGCTTTTCGCCGACCCTTAGAGCCGCTCGGTGCTGTGAGGCTCAGAAACATCACTCATGAGGTGATGCAAGAATTAGCAGTTTTTCGTAATGCACACCTTATTCGCCCGATACCGCCAGTTAGAAGCCCTGGAGTGAAGCCACTTGCGTTGGCACGAGAGATTTCGCAATCGAGCCGTATGGAGCGGTGGGATTCCGAACCGGCAACATCAGGTCTTGACCGACTGGGTCGCCTTGGAGCATTAAGAAGGGAGAAAAGGGATTTTGAAGATTTGTTATATGGCGATTATAGAAAAGGTAGAGGTGTTGGGACACTCGAAGCGCATTGGTATCTGAGTCATTGCAACTTCATGACCCGAATGGGTCGTAGCTCAGACGGCCTTTTAAAGCAGTTTTCAAATCACCAAATGCCTGTGAACCCAGCTTCCTCATGCGATGTTCTAATAAACACAGCAATAGTATCACGTCCACGAGGACTTCAATTATTCAATTCAGGGCCTATGAAATAGATTTGTAGCTTGAACCAAATTGGTTTATTGAGATGTTTACCCTTTTTGGCATCCTCATGATGACAATCGAAATTCAGTAGCAGCTCCAGTTCTCACAATACCATTGTTTGGGCTATATTCACTCTGGTGATCCTACATTTCCACAGCACTGTCTACACTGGCTGGCTTTTGGCCAAACAGCGCCGTTTCACCAATCCAAGCAACCCACGCTTTTCATTCAAAACCCCGACTTTTCCCAAATCCACCCCGTTTTTTTTTTCCAAACCCACCTCGTCCTCCCTCTGTGGATGCGTTTCCACTCATCAGCATGGCACTTCCCCACAGGCCGCGGAGAAGACGGGACAAGTCAAAGCCTTGAACGCCGCATGAACCACCGGTACCGGGCGCCTTTCACCAATTCCGAAATGCAGAAAGCAGAAGCAATAAGATGAAAATGACAAAAATGACAAACCGAAGACTCACGCTTCCCTTGACAGCTTGGCGCTTTCATCCTTCTGGCTTGGCACCTGGTGCCTTCATTGACAGCTTGGCAGCCATTTCCTCCTGCCGCTGCAACAGATAAGAGTGTATAATGGCGCCGTGCCAATGGGAGGCTTCTTGCGGCAACCCCGAAGGGGCCATTTGGGTCAGTGTTGTTTGGAGCATGGGGCGTCTGAAGATCGGGGATTTGGAGATTTGAGCCGGGATTGGATAATGGGAATTTGAACGCGAAGTGGGTGACACGAATTCAAAAGGAAATTGACGGCTTTTTGCTTTGGGCTTTACGAGCCAAGGAAGACCACTAAAACAGTATGGTTGACTCATCAATTCTCCCTTTATTTCGCCGTGCTTGGCTCAAACCTCGCTAGTCTCTTTGGCGCCTTGCAGAAAGCAGCTCAGTTATGCGCGTCACCTGGTGCAGCGCCGTGGCTGCAATATTGGTTCTATATAAATAGCGCCATTCCATTCATTGCCTCTTTCCATCTGCTTCTTTTCATTTTTCTATGGCCTCAAAAGTCAACCCTATCACCAGCGTCACCAGCGCCGGTAACCGGCTCGATGCAGCTGACCATGAGCTTGACATTAAGGCTGTTTCGTCCAACCCACTTTCCCTTGGAGACGTGGCCGAGGGACTCACGCTGGACCAAAAATTCTATATTCTTCGTCGCCTCGAGTTCGGCCACCTTACCACGTTTGAAGATTTGCCGCCCACAGCGGCCTTTATGATCGAAAAGATCCAAACCTTGGACCTTCAGGACGCCCAGGAAATCTTGAAGCAGTTTTTGGCCGACCACGACATGGATCTCAATATTCCCAACGAGGAAATCGACTTTGTCGAGCTTTTGGTCAACCACCTGTCTTCAGCAGAACGGGGCACCGTCAAAAACTTGGGTTTCACCGAGTTGGAGAAGGAACCCAGCCACAAGGAGCACACTGCCGTGAACGAGCTGGTCTCGCTCTCGTCGCTCGAGTCTAATGATTTTCGCCGGGTTTTCGATTGGGAATTGCAGGTGAAAACTGAGGCCGGACTCATTGCTTATTGGTCTCCATACCCTGAGGTTCGGTCTGTCACTGACCCGTTTGACGATGCCTCTACGCCTTGTGAAACCTGGCGTGTTTACTTTTTGGGTTTGATTTGGGTTGCTATTGGTTCCGTCATCAACGAATACTTTTACAACAGAATGCCCAGTATCAGTTTGCGGTCGCTGGTGGTCCAGCTTTTCATCTACCCATGTGGCAAGTTTCTCGAGTATGTGGTGCCCAAAAAGACAATCAAAATTTGGCACTGGAGCATCGAACTCAATCCTGGGCCTTGGAGTCACAAGGAGCAGTTGCTTACTACACTCTGCTACAGTGTCAGTGGTGCTGCAGTGTACGCCAGTTCTTTCATTACCCTTCAGAAGTTGGACCTTTTCTACGGTGAGAAGTTTGTTGACTTCGGCTACCAGATCCTTCTTGTGCTTGCGTCCAACTTCATGGGTTTTGGCCTCGCCGGTATTTTCAGAAAGTTTGTCATCTACCCAGTCCACTCCATCTGGCCCACTATTCTTCCAACTCTTGCACTCAACAAGGCCTTGATCCAGCCCGAAAAGAAGGAGAAAATCAATGGCTGGACCATCTCCAGATACGCCTTTTTCTTCTCGGTGTTTGGCTTCTCCTTCCTTTGGTTCTGGGTGCCCAACTACCTTTTTACAGCACTTTCCTCGTTCAACTGGCTCACCTGGATCGCCCCTAATAATTTCAACTTGGCTACCGTCACCGGAATGTCGTCTGGCTTGGGCTTGAATCCAATTTCCACCTTTGACTGGAACATAATGAGTTTGAACTCGCCTTTGGCCATTCCCTTTTTCGCTCAGTTAAACAACTACTGTGGTATGATCATCGCCTTCTTCGTCATTATTGGCTTGTGGTTCTCCAACTACAAGTGGACAGGCTACTTGCCCATCAACTCCAACCTGATCTTCACCAATACTGGCGATTACTACAGGGTGCAATCGGTGTTGCTGGATAAAGGCACTTTGGACAAGGAGAAGTATGAGCAGGTGGGCCCTCCATTCTACACGGCCGCTAATCTCGTGGTTTACGGTGCCTTCTTTGCCGTGTATCCCTTAAACGTGGTTTACGTGCTTCTCACCGACTATAAGAGACTCTGGTTTGCTATCAAATCAATGGTTAAATCCATGAACTTCAAGAAAAAGACCTCCGCCTACGACGGATTCGATGACCCCTTTTCACGGTCCATGACCAAGTATAAAGAGGTGCCCGAGTGGTGCTTTTTGATTATATTACTTCTCAGTTTGGTGTTTGCAATTGTTTGTCTCAAAGCGTATCCCTTGAACACTCCAGTGTGGACCATTTTCTTCGCCTTGGGTATGAACTTCATTTTCTTGTTGCCCTTCTGCGTGGTCTACTCCACCACTGGTACCGCTGTTTCCCTTAACGTGTTGCTTGAATTGATCATTGGTTACGCTATCCCAGGTAACGGTACAGCTTTGAACTTCGTCAAGACCTTGGGAACCAATATTGATGCTCAGGCAGAAAACTATATTACCAACCAGAAACAAGCCCACTACTTGAGAATTCCGCCCAGAGCCTTGTTCCGTGTCCAGATGATCTCCAGTATAGTGTACAGTTTTGTCTCTGTGGGTGTTCTTAATCTTGCCATCGACTCCATCAAAGACTACTGTACCCCGACCCAGCCACAGAAATTCTCGTGCCCCAACACCACCACATTCTATTCTGCATCTGTGTTGTGGGGAGTCATTGGCCCCAAGAAGGTCTTTGGTGGCCTTTACCCAGTCTTGCAATGGTGCTTCTTGATTGGCTTTTTGCTTGCCTTCCCCTGCTGGGCTCTCAGAAAGTGGGGCAGAAAAACCATTGTTGGAAAGTACATTCATCCCGTTGTCATTGTGTTTGGTTTCCTTCAGTACGCTCCTTACAACTTGAGCTACTACACCCCCGGAATGATCCTCTCGTTTGTGTTCATGTACTTGATCAGAAAGAGAAAGACTGCCTGGTGGGAGAAATACAATTATATTCTTTCGGGCGGCATGGACGCTGGTGTTGCTTTCAGCAGTATCATCATTTTCTTTGCCGTTCAGTACCATGCCAAAAACATTGTCTGGTGGGGCAACACAGTAAACACCAAGGGGATCGATTACATGGGCCCATCCAGACTCAATGCCACCACAGACGCACCCGACGGCTATTTTGGCCCCAGAATCGGCCACTTCCCATAGAAGTTTAATAATATTCAGTTAATTTTGATGAGATGTTGTAGAACGTTGCACAGTTGTGGATCCTTTTGGACCTTATGACGAAATCTTTGCTAGGGATCCAGCCTTGAGACCTTTTTGTTCCAAAATGACCTTGCTGTGAATTTGTCTTGACCAGCTAAGCCGGACTATTCGTAGAGTCTAAAAGGTTCGCTGCATTGAGGCTTTTCGGAAGAACATGGATATACCGGTGTTGCATGAACCACGAACTCCGCCAACCAATCGAATCGAGTGGTCCACTTGCCAAGGCAAAAAGAAACAAAAAATTGAATAGTTAAGATTACGACATGTCTAGATAAGGTTCGGGCGAGACGTCATGAACTGTCAATGCACAATGCCCGCATAATGAGGCTGAAGAAATCCTTGATTTGTGACACAGATAAGAACGCACCGAAACCTTCAGATGACCATTCAGTAATACATTCGGCAGCAGACGTCATAGCCGTTCACAATTGCTTTTTTGGGGTGTAATTCAGACACATTGGTTATGCTAAAGGAAAATCTGAGAGTTGACATGTTGACTATTTAGCCTAATTCTGTTACACCTTTAGTTGAACGGCCAGTCCTGCGGGCATGGGCCGCTCCTCCTTTTTGTAGAAACTTCGGATGAATCAGACCAATTCATGCTTAAAGGTTTTCTTCGTTTTTAACGCTTATAGCACCGCCACAAAGCACAAATTTCCACGAGCTCAAAGCCACTAGCGCTTCTGCCGATCTCGTAACTCGCTTTTCTCGTAAATTTTGTGTCACCAAGCCGAAAACTACGCCTCGCGTCACGATAATCTCATCGCGAATTAAGCCAGGCCCACACTCAATCCAGGGACCAGTGACAGGATAGGCACTGTATACAGTCCCCATGCTGCAGCCGTGTGGTTGGCCGTGCGTATAAAGACTCGTCAATTCCCTGGAAATCGGCATATCATGGGTCAATCGTATCAGTTTCAGATTAACTTGGATAAGAAAGATGGCACGTTTCAGCCAGGAGAGCACGTCACCGGTCACGTGTCACTTACGGTGACCAAATCCACGGCTATCAAAGAAATCCTCGTTTCGCTAATCGGCGAATGCAAATCGTCTAACTATAAGTATGTTAGGGAGTACAACAACTTCAACAGACGATACGAGCACCGCAGGATAAGCAGCTCCATTGAGTACAACTTGTTCAATTACTGCGTCAAGGTGTTTCCGCCGCCAAATCTCCAGGTGGTCGGTCTGGCTGGAGAATACACTTTGGTCGAGGGAAACTACACATATCCCTTTGATCTTGCGTTTCCGGTCGGACCAGTGGAAGCCCAAAGCTCGTCTCGTTTTGGTGCCGGCAGCTTGTACCTGGGAAGCGCTTTCATGTTTTCGCCCAACTTGCCTTTCAAAGGCAGTTTCAACACAGGGCCTGTTACTGTGGCTCTACCCCCTTCTTTCAGAATGAACAAGGATACAGACGACTATGCTGTAGTAAGCTATACAATTGATGCCAGGGTGGAGCGGAAGGGCTTTTTCAAGTCGGACTTGTTGGTCATCAGAGAGCTCAAGTTTTCTCCTCGCCTTGAACTGTCCATGTTTTCGTTTGGACCTGTGTTGAGGCAGGGAGGTGTTACAAGTAACAATGGCTTCATTGATGATACCAACACAGGCAATTCCCGGCTCAAGTTTGATATCGAAAAAAGCAAAAGACACGAGGGAAGAGGCTTCTTCAGGAGAGTCTTTGCCTCGAGAAGCGTCAAAGTGCCGTTTGAAGCCGTGTTGGAGTTTAAGAAGAGCAACGCTGTGGCGTATCCCCAGGGAGAGACTGCCAGGGTGGTCCACAAGGGCGACACTTTTGCCGATATCGCAAGTGTCAGACTTATAACGGCCTTTTCTGCCGATGCTCTTCAGCGGATGTTGATCGGCGGCGATTCCAAAAAAGACTCTCCTCCAGTGTCCTTGTCTAACCTCAAAATCAAGGCTCTACTGCTTGGCTTCCAGCACACCGTTTATTACCAGGGCATAGAATCCAGGCAGGCAATCAGGAGCGAGGCAATGGACACCAAGAGGTTTGACAACGAGTTTTCGCTAGCTGACTTTGAGGAGATAGAATACTATAGCAGTGAGCTAGTTCTGAAAGTCAAACAAGATTACGCTGGATTCATACAATCAGGCAAAGCATACGTGCTTGAGATCCCGAGAGAAATGCTCAATTTTGTTGTGAGAACCAACTTCCAGTCGTTCTCTGCCCCCAACATCCTGGTGGACTTTTCCCTAAGTGTCCGTATCAGACTATCTACAACAGGCGAAAACCCACGTACAGCTGAAGTTGTGTGCCAGGCTCCTATTATACTTCTCCCACCACGCAACAACGGGGCACCGGATGATTTTGCACTTCCTCCTGACGCACCTCCACCAATTGAAGATCTTCAATTGTCGTCGCCAAAACCTGAACCGGGATCAGCTGTGAAGGGTGAAGTTTCGAACAACGAGCCGCTTCCGGCCTATTCGGTGGTGAAGTAGGGTAACAAGGGAGGGGTTTCAATATCGATGATGGTCTAAGTTCAGGCGATGCTTTTTTTAAGCGTTGTGAACATGCATCTCGCTTAGCTGGTCCAGCTTTAGTTCATGCTTGACAAGCGATCATCGATGGAAATGAATGTTCTCTGATGTTCAGCTTCTCCGATTCCTTGCTCTTGCGCCGGATCATCCAGCGCTTAGCTTTTTGAAGTATTGGATATCTCGTTCTGAAGAACTTTTCTAAGTAGCGGCTAATGTTTCCTAAGCCGCTCTCTAGACATATGTAACGAATTATATGAAAGAAAGTTAGATTACTGTAAGCCTGTTCTTCGAGCCCATATTTCAGCTGGCTCTAACCACCCATTAACTGACTTTTGGATCAAGCTATGAATTGAACACACCCATGGTAGTATGTGTGAACCTTTCTTAAATGCTGCGTTTGTGGGAAAGTAGGCAATTGTGTCATAAAAACTTCAATTAGCTTTGTATTTGACGTTTCATTGTCCATACCTGAGCCTACTATGGATTGTACATCGACTTCCACTGCCATTTTTGCAGCCCAAAAAATCGACCATTTCTTCAAATGAGGTGGGAATTGCTTTGACCCTGAAAACACACTTTTCTCTTAAAAAATACGTCTTTCAGTTGTGTAGGACCATCTGGGTATTATTTAGCTTAACTATGACTAAAAGGAGTCGTTTTCTTTCTTTTGACGCTGGAGTGTGCGCTTATCTTGGACCTG